>WURS02074817.1:0-10342 GCA_011762765.2 Rhinocypha anisoptera | reverse complement strand
CCTAACACCTCAGTATAAATCTTATTATTAATACCGCACCAAACATGGAGAGGAGATTGGTTACGGAAATCCGTGCGAAACTTGCGCATCCAAGTGGAGGGTACGTGAATTTGTCACGCAATAAGAGTTCGGAAAACGAGATTTGCAGGAGAGAGGAGAGGGGTTGGGGGAAGAAAGGTGGGAAAAACGAGCAAAAGGCGCTAAGTGAGGAATTCTATAGAGGATGGAAGGCGGGGATGGATAAGGGTAAATGACGCCGTGGAAAGCGATAATTGTCGAGGAAATCAACGATCACCTTTCACCTAAACACCTTGTCTGAAGGTGGACCTTCAGAAATTCCAAATGTGACGAAGGCGATAATATAAGGAGCGTGAAAAATAAGATGATGAAGGAAGAATTTTTCATGTATTGTGGCAACGGAGATTTCTATTATAAAGGACGAAAGGGAATTAATAGCGTTTATATCTTCATCTCTAAAAAAATACTCTGGTGGATTTTATGAAGGGGTATAGGAGAAAAAAAATTAAAGATTTTCTTAAAATTTTACTCACATTACGAGATTTTCAGGGCTGGCATAGGTATTAAAACTGTCCACAAGAAGATTTTATTTAATTTCACCTATACTGAATAAATCATATTTCAACCTAATTCAAGTCACACTGGAGAAACTAAATTTTGTGTACAACCTTCGAAATATTGATAAAATACTTGTATTTAAAATTTCAAATCTTACTAAATCTAATAAAGATGACGTTTTGACGAACGTTGTGGAGAAAATGTAATTTGTCTGAGAACTGTTAGTATTTGCTTTAGTAAAGTGCAAAAATATAACATAAATTAATTTTCCAAAAAGGCAAAAAAATGTACAAGTTTTATTCATTATTCGTAAATGAAGATGGACATAGATTATTCAGTTTCGTAGGCATCAGGATTATGTGAATATTAAATGAATGTAAATATATATATATATATATATAGCATACCAAGAAATGATATTTTAATTCGAAAAGAAGTAACGAAATTAATATCTATAATTCTAAAATGTAATTATATTTATATATTAGGTAGCTATTTCTAATACAAGTAAAATTAGTTAAAAAACTAAAAATTTCCTGATTTTTGCGTAGGGAAGGAGCCAAAAGTTACTAGTAACTTATAAATTATTTTCCACATTTGCCTTATTTTTTTATGAACTCTTTTATTATATTTATTTTAGCTACACAAATTTACCATAAATGATATATATATATATACTCTTTTGTTCAGATCAAAGGCTATCATGTAATATTTCTACTGTTATTAATCCATGCCGTCATTAGTGATTATTCAGTTGACGCATCAATAATTTTTCATTTTCTAAAGCAGTCTACAAACATTTCATTCGAAATGAGCCATTTCTCTTGTTATACAAGTGTTTGCTGAATGTACGTTAGGAATGGAATAAATATTTAACTTCTGAGTTTTATACTTATCAAATAAAATCACTCATTTCTGAATTATAAAAATGACGAAGAAGCATTTCAGAGTACGGCGTCAATGTGGTGGGTAAAGCGTATGAGGGAGATGTAATTAAGGTGGAAGTTTCCCGAACAATGCAAAAGAAGGGGTTTATCAGACACTCGGGGAAATCATGCATCGCATCGAAAATTATGCATCGCTCATTGTGAAATAAAAACATTGAAGAGGTACGGTAAGTAGGCAATTTCGCCGAGGACGATGTATTCTAACTGTGATGAGTAATTACACCCACCAGGATAATATGCGATTATCTCTAAGGGCAGATCCGTCAATTCTACACACACCCTTTTCTACATCGATGATCATGATATTAAACTTTAGCGGAAAACTATTCTCACCAAAAGTAACATACAGAACAGCAACATAAACAACAAATAGTGATAAATTATTAAATTTCACCAAAATGATTCCTGTAATAGTCTCGATTGATAAATAAATCATAACGTGATCGTCAGAAATTCCACGTAATTTAAAATGGTAATTACGTAATAACATGCAGTTTGCATCCATTGATTCTAATATCTAAATATTAATTGTCCTATTAAAAACATAATTTAAACCACAAATATATATATGTACATATTTCATATAAATTCATAACAAACAACTGCTATTAATAACAAAAGCCTCTTCAGTAGGCGATCGTAAACACAACTTGTTTTTCGGCAGTGCCTTAAAGATTGGATGAAAGAGAACAGAAGTGAAGAAGTGTGTCTGCGCGTAGTTTTCTACTTGGATGAGAGACGCTCGCCATCTTTATCCACTACCTTATTTTGGGGCGTTGCGCCCTGATTTTGGAGAGGTCTAATGTTCCACAAGATGCACCACGCTTTTTCCCTCTCCGTAATACGTGACCCAATTAACGCTGTATGAACAAACGGATCCACGACATCCGAGCTCTTAGTTGAGGCTTGTGTGGAACGTAGGGGCGGACGGATAGCCAGCATGAGAGGTTGATATTTCTCCCTACAAGGCAGACTCCTTTTGTGGGACACGACTTTACTCATTACTTACCATTAAACGTGCGTCACCATTGGTTGTCCGGAGTATACGCCAAAATCCCTGTTACACGTTATCGTGCTTTGTATTTTCGCTAGTCTCGGGAATTGGCTATTTGCATCTCTTTATTATTCAGTACTTCCCACAAATAAATGTTTTAATGCCTACATTTATCGCTTGCTCTACATAAGTCTGAGTATAATATTTGTTACTCTGTATTTAAGCTCCTTACCATTCTTTTCACTTATGTAATAGTGACCAATAAGTAAAATAATATTTGAAATTATGCTTTAATTACCAACCATTTTGGAAAACTTAGAAAAAAGTGGCGAGAGATAAGAGCTATTTTATGGAAAATTTTTGAAATATTTAGGTTCCTAACTTCACCTGCTTTTCGATTCGCAGAAATCGCAATTCCTAGAATGAGAGCGTTTAAGCATCATCTGTTCATTACCGAGCGAAATTTTACCCATATCTTTCATATTTTGGTCTCAATCGGTGTTGTATTTATTCAGGTTACTTCATCGACTTGGAAAGCTGAATATCGCAGCGGCGAGGGTTAGGATTACTCAGGGAGAATTTTTAGAAATATTCAGGTTCCTACCTTCACCTGCGTTTCGATTAGCAGAAATACAAATTCCTCGAATGAAAGCATCGAAGGAAGCATCAACGCACCATTGCTGAGCAAAATTTGAGCCACATCTTTTCAAATTTTGGTCTCAATTGGTGCCGTAACTATTCAAGTCACTTCATTTGTGACCTTGGTGTTGAGTGGTGACCGAGGTGACATTGGACCATCTTTGGATTTAAGATGCATAACCCTTCTCCGGGGCTGGCTGGGCGACTTAAACTCCTCTTAAAGCTCTGAGCCGAACACACCGTACCCCGGACCAACAGCGTGAATTCCAACAGCTTAACCATCACTGCGTTATTCAATGGGAAGCGGATAGCAATTTTTTATTACGTATTTCGTGCTTTGAAGAGCAATTACTGGGAAAAAAATTCATTAATTAACGATTTACCTAATATGTCATTGGTGTTTTTCGTGATCGATAAATAAGTAATAATTGAAAAACTACAATCTAAAGCTTCTTAATAGTGAAAAGTAACTATTTTCAATCAGAATTTTCCTAAAAAATTCCTAGACGTAAAATAAACAGGTTCCCACGTTTAATTCAACCGCTAACTACATCGCCATGTAATATTACATTAGGCACCGCTAGGACAAAGTGGGTTAATTACATTTTGCTTAAGGTTTTAATACAGAATATTTTGAATTTCAATTCTCGCTAAAGTTGCAATGATTGAGAAAAATGAGTTTTTTCACCCTATGGCTGCGGAAAAATATAAAAATGCGGATACAATACGGCTGGTTAATAATCATTTTATCATGAAAATTGACTCTTATGACAATTTAATGCAAAAAATAACATACACACATAAAACACTATTTAGTTACAGGTAGATTTGTTTAGTTTGAAAGCTAAATGGTTTATAAGTGCCAGGTATATGACATTTCAATATTTATGAACTAGCCGCAATCGTTACAGTTTGATTTACGGAAAAGTATTTGTCGGTGAACGAGTCATCTATCGAAAGTTCCTTGGGTATTCCCACTGGAATTTTTTTTCTGTAAGGCCTTATCGCTTACGAGCAACACTAAACACAAAGAAGGAACGAAAAATTGTAACTAATTTATGGGCATCCAAAGATCCGTGGCCAATAATATCAAGTAAAATATTACAACTTTCTAACCGAAAAATAACCGCCTTGGAAATGTCATGCTACGAAATCATTTCTTATCTCTTTTCCATGAAATTGATGATATTTGATTAGGCAAAATCCGATATGCCGCTTAGGTGACTTGGTTTCCCTTTTCCACGGGGAGGGTTACGCCATTTTCCATTTACGTGATCAAAAGTGGTGAGGGGGGGTGGGGAGGAGTGGGAAGGGGGGACGGAAGAGGGAGTCACGCCAGGTCACCTGGTGGCTTGCATGTGAAAACAAGAGGGGAAGAACCATCGATTCGGATGTCACTTTTATTGCCAGATGGTATCATCTCCGCTTTGGGGCCGAACTTGCCCTTTGCTTCATCCAAATACACTCTGCGGGAAATAATAAACAAATTCGGATTCGGGCAGGAATCGATGAGTTCCAAGATTGGCTTTCGCTCTTAAGTCAGCCTTTCACCGTACATCCTATTATCGGTGATATTTTCAGAGATTTCAAGTAGCTCTAAGCGGACGGCATATGCGAAACAAATAAAAGTTGTTCTACAGTATGAGACATGTTGTCACCTTCAAACGCCAAAAATATGGCTCATATTTTTGATGTGAGTTGTGAACAGTAGAATTATGAATTACGCAAAAACATTGAGGTGCGCCACCTTAAGACGTACATATACACGACCGTCATAAGCGACTGTGATTGGCTGACCGCAAGAGACGACGATAAAACTCTGTGACTGTTCATTAAACCAGTTTCCCGGAACCTCGATGTCCCATATTTAAAATTATTTTTTTAAATCGAATAATCTACTAGTCTTGAATTCTTTTTCACAGCTGGTGACAGAAAATGAGTAAGGATAAAATAGTTTAAGAATAATCGCCTATTACATTCGCATTTTTAAACCAATATATAAGGTAAGAGTCTATGTGAATATTTATAAAGAATACAGATATAGAAAATGATATTAATTATAGTACATATATAATATGTATATATACATATATTTTATTAAAAAACTTCAGGAAAACTCAGACGAGCAGCAAAGACGCACACATGCACACACTTATACACACATGTGCACACAGACAGAGACATTTAATAAAAAAGTGTAAATTAAAGTTTTTCTATCTGTGAATAAGTATATATATATACACACACACACATATATATTTATACGCAATCGTAAAAAAATATTTGGCTGATAAATTTTCTTCTCTCAACTGTGTTTATAGTAATAATCACAATTCAGCTGATTGATTGACGTTCTGATTCACGTATTTAACTATGTAAATTTGGAGTTGATCAGGGGATCAATTAATCATATATATGTCCTATCTATCATTTTAAGCGATTATTTTACCCATGGCGCATTCTCTAAGTAACCTCCATTATCTGGGTGAGAGAACCGATAATTGCGTTATTCTGATTTTAGCAACATAAAATATGTATGAAGAACGTCGATAGAGTTGCCGTCTACCATGGCTTTAATAAATATAGTGATATCACACCTACACTTAGAAGATTCGGAGCTTCTCCAAATGGGTCCATTAGAATCACGCCATTTTGTGAACCTAGGGTTTCAACGTTTCACCTGAGTCATTGGAGTTTTAAGCATTTCCATGTAATTTAGATGCCTCGAAAAATTTCAGAAGAAATTTAGAAAAAATTCCAAGTCAAAACAAAATAAACTAATTAACTAGTCAGATAATTCATCAATGCATGTGCAAATACGGAAAATATACGTTGAAAGAAGGATTTTAAGGTTTTTATAGATAGTATTAGATTTATTTCGCTCGTGGTTATGCATTCTCTCTCAAATAGTCCTCAATTCCATCGGTGGACGTATGACTTATTTTTTAGTGAACAAGGTTGAGAAATTGAGTACACAAACTTTGCCACAGAAGAAGCACCGGGTAAAATTTCAATGTGTTGCCAATCACTCTATTGGTGGGTAATACTCGCACAGCACTGGTGCCTTCTTCCACCCGTGACAACTAATCAGGAAAGGGGACACCCACGCACCTTCGTCAATCCCACATTGACTTCCTCCATCACTCATTATGTATTAAATGTATTTATTTATTGTTTCTCCGTTCACCCAGCATATAAACATAATTACAGGGTAAATATATGAGAATAACTAAGGAAAAATATGTCATGGCCAACCTCCTTATAAATACGTAATTAGTCCAAATTCAACATTATTAGTTCAATAAAGAATTGACAACAGTTCTAAAAAAACAGCTCAACCTTACTATAGTTCTCATTAAACGTCTTTACAGAAGTTACTATTTTCCTATGACGAATCAAGATTTTTACAATAACTTATTGTATCTTACACACATTATTTTTAGTGTTTTTGAGTTTTTACATGCTCCAACCAAAATTTGAAACCCTTGAAATTTCAAATATTTCCCTAAAATTTATATACATTAAAAATTACAAGAAACTACATAATAAACTCTAATTAACTAGTCAAAAAAGTCTTCACCAATACGTGAAATACGAAAAATATACATTGAAAGAAGGATTGTAAGGTTATTCTAGAAACTATTTGATTTATGTCGCTCATGGCCCTGGATCCTCTCTGAAAAAGTCCTCAATGCCATCGGTGTACGTAAGGCTTTTTGACCTTAAGTTTATAACAGGGACCAGCAAGTTGATTTTTACCTAGTGATTCACAATTATCCGCAGCATCAACAATTTCATACAGGAATAGCAAATATTTGGACACTTCTCCCACATCCAATTTATCGAAATTAAATATCACTCAATATTCCTCAAATTTAAAATAATTTTCAAATAGTGTGTGTTCCTTCCAACATCCGTGATACTATACTCACTTATTTACCCATTTATTTAACATTTATACATGGAAAACATTTTTCCACTGAAAACATTAACAGAAATATGATTTTGTTATCAGGAATGCAGTTGCATGTGAGAAAATAGCCAAATATTAATTCTGTAGATTTTTGAAAATAAACTTCTGGATTACCCTTGGACAATGCAATATACCACCCAATCGAAAACTCCAGTTGATTTATAATTATTGAAGGACAAACAAGTTGAAAAATAACAAGTAAGTGAATCAATAAAATATGTTGCCAATGAAAAAAAGGAGAGCTATTTGTGTTTTTCCATTCATCATCCCGCTCTTTGAAATATTTATATAGATCAACAAAAATTAATATGGATTTTATCACATCTTGCATAACATACTTATATAAAAAATATATATCATATTAATACATTAAAATATATACATATATATCACCCATGAGTGTCAGTTCTGTCAATTTAAAAAAATTGTCTCAAAAATTATGGCTCACACTTAATACGTACACGTCTAAGATATGGCACATAAGTCGTCATCAAAAGCTTTATTGAATTTGGTATGTAAAGTTATCATCAAATGCTTATTCATAAAGGCAAAACAAGAGAAGGTGCAATTGGAGATGTGAAAACTATTACTTCTAGTTATATCACAATGAAAATGAGATGCTGTTTTGATTGTTAGCAATACAAATGGATGACTCTGGAGACTTGACATCTGGAGTCTTTCTTTCCCTAGAAGAAGAATCTCGTTTAATTCATGAAATACTTGGTGCAATTCATAAGCACTGTTCTCCGCTGTGAAAAATCAGGAATTTCATATTTTGCTTAAAACATATGCATGGCTGTTTGCCACCACGTATCTTAAGCGCGTATATTCATTTCCTATGCTACTGTTCTGTGACAGGAAATCTAAAGGCTATCCATTACGACATTGCCACCAACTTGTTAAATACGTGGACTATAGAGTTTTAGTGGTTCTAGAGGTGTACCTTAAAAAAAATGACTATTATCCCCCTTCCCACCACCAAAACTCCGAACTTACCTGAAGATAGGAAAAGGATCACGAGTGCTGTCACCTCCATTTGGGTGTCAGGGGATGGTGCAGAGAGAGCGGATGTGTGTGTGTGTTTCTGTTCCATGTGGCATGGAGGAGGGGTTTATAGAAGGGGATCAGAGAGCAGAAGGAAAGAATAGATAGACAAGAACGCCTTCCAATATTTAAAGCGAGGTGGATCTACTGAGGGTTTTTCTTTGCAGGGATGAAAGCCAATTCTCTCTTCCCCGTAATCTAATCGGGGGAGAGAGAGAGAGAAGGGTGGAGAGAGAGAGAGAGAGCGCGGGACTGGGAGAAAGGAGTGCATGCAAGACCAAGGAGAATGCGGAGGGGATGGGTGTAATGCCTAATGGATAATAATGTGTTAAGGAAATTGAGCGAAAAAATATCATTTGGATGGAATGTGGAGTACATAAGTTTATCTTGGATATTCGTAAACCAATACAGAAATATTAGAACAAATATTGAATGTAAATAACGCCATAAGACTATGAAAAAATAATTCCAACAGAATTACGTATAGTGACAGGAAAATATACCCTGAAGACCTTTTTGAGCCCAACAAAAACATTGAAATGGCATTTTGCGAAAAGCGAAATATCTTCCCCTTTCCTGTATTGTTCCTCTCTAAGGAGCAACAGAGGCCTCCGTGTGTAATTTCGAAGAAACACTTAAAAATTGGAAAAGGGATTAGAGTCGAAACTTATGATTATTTAGCATAATGAGAAATATAATAACACGAAGCAACAAGGATACTTTGCTTTTTAAATTTCGACAAGGGGTTCGGAAGAGAGGCTGTCATCATTGGAAATTTTGTCACTTCACAAGATTTACTGGAAGGGGGGGGTTAGGCGTCGCATCTGAAACCTTGACTAAGATGCCAGGCCTGATGCAAACAATCATAGGGGTGGCAGGGGTATAATCTTTAGGATTTCCATTGTCGGGCGAAATGAGAATTAAAATGGAGTGGCCGACCTGGTTAGCCTGGGAGTATTGGGCTCGCCGGTTAAAACAAAGGTCGTGGGTTCGAGTCCCGCTCGGGGTATGGGTGTTGTGTTTGTCCAAAGTTGATTCTGTCAATGATTTGCAGAGGTGAGAAATGACCGTAGACGTCGAAGCACCGTATAAATAAAAAATACTACTTACTTATAAAGAGTGAGTGGCTGAATTTCATGCGGCGTATGACAAAACTGTGAAGGGTCATCTAACGGCTATGTAGGTTTTTGATGAACTCCGAATTAGAAATACCGTGCTGCACCTCGACGATAACGCCCTCTTCAACTCTGAATAATTTCTACCAGCTGTCATTTTATCGAAAATAGCCATTCTGTCTCTCCATTGCAGTGTTACATTCGTAGGAAATATGACCTATCCGTGTCTTTCCTATTGAAAGAATAGACATAACTGCAGCAATTCAAAAGATTACAGCCTTTCCTGAGTGGCTCGCAGGACCAGCGTGAGAGGTTTGGGACGGAAATAAATTAAAGGAATACGTATTTTTTTTAGAATGTCAGGAGGATCAGGAGGACGAAGTTGAAAACAAAACAAGAAATTTCACAAGAAAAAACAGTTGGAAAACTTGTCTAGGGAATGTCGTGGAGTAAAACGGACATAGCGGCCGGGAAACTTCCATCAGGAGAATCGCATACACAAATCAAGTGTGTCATACGGATAAACGAAAGTGATTGACGAAAGGAACCCAATCAATGCATCGATAAAAGATATTTGAAGTAGAAAATATGAAATGTGTAATTGTATGGGTTCAAAACATGGTACTTGTGGGAAGAAGAGGGTTGACTAGAAACTTATAAGGTGTTCGGAAGGCCAAGAAAGGAGTGAATATAACCGGAGGAGAGAAAAGCCATAAGGATCCCGCCACAAGCAGAGAGACGGCACGCCGTAATGGGCAGCCCCCAGTGCGTGGACGGGAGAAGTTGCTTTCAGGTGTGTGACGACAAACGATTTTCTCTTATACGTACATGATCTCTACCGATTAAAATCTCATTCACGTGAAGGTTCATTGATCCTTAGACAGCACTGTCCACATTTGCAGTCGAGAATGAGAAGGAGGAGAAGTCGAAGATGCGGGACGCACGAGCGAGATGCTGCATCCCTTTCCGATCCGAGAATAATGGGATCGTTCGGAAAATCAAATCCGCCCGGCAACATGCACTCGACGACGAATCGTTGACCCGGTATTGGTGA
>WURS02074806.1:0-10342 GCA_011762765.2 Rhinocypha anisoptera | reverse complement strand
ATAAATAACTCGGAAAACTCGGACGAGTAGCAAACACGAACACACGCACACACTTATACACATACACACATAGAAAGAAACACTTAAAAGAAACTGGGAAGAGATATTTTTTTATTTGCTTAACCCGAAATATCTCTTCCAAATGTGATTCTTTTAATTGTTTCTTTCTATGTGTGTATGTGTATAAGTGTGTGGGTGTGTTCGTGTGTGTAATATATATATATATATATCTGGTCGATAGTTAATTTATATTTTACTTATTTATTTCAAGGTTGGTACTGTTTTGATTTTGGTATATGAATTTTATTTGAATACTTAACATGCATTACGGCCGTGAGGAGCCGGAAAGAATTGATCAATTACAATTATTATACTTGAGATAATTAGCGCCTTGGATAACGACGGTTTTGGTTAACGACGATAAACCTGGAACGGATTACCGTCGCTAACCAAGGTAACACCGTATTTATAAAAGTAAAACGAGTATTCTTTTATTCCTTTTTCCTCCATAGTACGGACCCTGTATTGTCCAAGGGAGAAAGGAACTTCGACTGTTTGTTCTGAGTTTTCTTATTGAGTATACTGTTGTTCAACAGTATATGTCTGTCAACGCTGTTCCTCATGCAATGGAGGTGTGGGATTTGTATTATTTCCTCTCTGCAGCGAGAAAAAAATCACACGAGTGACTTCTTGTGTCACGTTTCTAACGGCCATATGTCCACCATAGGATATCAATCCGTACGAATAATCGCATAGAGGATGATGGCGGAAAGGATACGATTGAGATTGACCACAACGAACAGGAAACGTCACATTTCCTCACGATTGGGCGAGGGGTTCATAATTTTTTTGCGGACATTTAACTAATATTTTCCGGTCTATAGCCCCGCAACCGTATTTTTTTCACCTAGTTAAAAAAAATACCCGTTCCAATAATCGCTGAAATCGCAAACCTCTGGTGTAATACCGCCAATCGTCGTGGGTCTTATCAATCGGAAGGAACCTCAATGTGGAATGGACTTCAGACACATGAATTTACCTAACATAGATTCCAATACTATGCAGTTGCACAGACACCGGGTTTTTTTATGTTCTGTAATCGTATATGGTGAGGTGGGTTAAGTGCGACCTTGGGGTATGAGCGACCACCCATGTAGAAGAACGAATTTCCGTCATTATAGGTGCTAGCGCATTCGTAACATATGAAATACATTGTGGTCAATGAATTATTAACTACTTTGTGATGCTGAGGCTTTTGGCTGCCGAACCACATGCTTCCAAAAACAGTTCTTCAGGTCATCTCGTGTTAGTAGTTGGTAGTGACGAGTTCTTTCCTGCGGATTACTTTTAAATCATCTAATTGAAAGTGATTGGTGGGTATTTTTAAAAAATTTATTTTCGAGGTGATGCTTTCCTTTATGTACTTTCAAATTACGCGTCTTTGTGCTTTGAGTTAGGTGTTTTAGATGGGGTCGCACTTGACCCATCATAACCGTACATTCTGTACTTCCGGGATAAGTGCGAACCAACACATCGGGGTAAGTGAGACCCCGGGGTCACACTTACACCGTTCTGATATATCTTTTGTGCATCAGTTCTTGAGCTGAGTATTCTTCAAAAGTATGGAACAAAAATAATTCCACAAGTAAAGTAGTCATGTTTAAACCTTTATATTTTTTTTTAATAATGCAATATTGAATGAACATTTACGTTACACGTTAAATAAGCTCAATTTTTTGGAAGTAGGATATTTCCTTTCACTTCTGCAATTTCTGCTGTAGTTTCGTAGAGGAAATTCATTAGAATGTAACTGCATTAACTTTAAGTTGAATTTGTCCCAGTTTTAAAGTGGTAGAATGGTTAATCTGTTACATACTAATCGGGTGGCAGCTCACCCTGTTAGACGAGGCATAGAAAAATGTAGTACTTTTATTTCATGAAACAATTTTTCAAAATATTCAGTCAAATTTATTCTCGAATCGGTTAAACAAATTCAATGTGGATGAAGGCTTGCTAATTTTAATAGGAGTACTATATGTTGCTGCAGGAAAGGATGATTTGGGTTTACCACTGAAAACTCGAAAGGGGCTGACTTACACTAAAGATGGCATTCAAAAGGCTCTTGAGGAATTTAATAAATAAGATGGAAATATAGCGTATAAACATAAGAAATAGCGAATGGCATCCAGTATTCCCGCAGTTCAAAGTTCAACTGATGGTGTCACTGCTGAACTTTTTTCCCAGCACATAATGAGCATCCAGTAGCTTGTTGTAGTCAACCATCTGCAGATTTTGAGTATGATGTACCACGGAGGACGTCATTTGAAGAAATTCTATTGACTACTGTTCAGGCATCCATTTCAGAATAAAGAAAGAGGGTCATCAAAAGAAAAAGAGCTGCTATGGGGGCAGAAGTAGCAACTTGGGAATACAGCTGTGAGGCAAAAAATCAACCCGAGCAGGGAATAGTTGAGGACACAGAAAGTGATTGTGATAAGGGGCTAGATTTTATTTCTCCAGATGGGAAAAGTCTAGATGGCATGTTGGGAAAAACATCAAGAGACGTTGTAGGGAAAGAAGTAAACAATACCAATGATCTGCCTGAAATTAAAAGTGTCGATTGGGTTCTTGTTAAGATTGCAAGCAAAAAGGCGATTATACATTACGTTGGAATAATCCCGGAATTCAACGAGTTTGATGAGTCAGTGGTTTGCTTCCTGAAAACATTGTACGGGTCTGAAATTAGCTTTACCTATCCTCAAAATGAATATTCTAGTGAAGTTTCAAAGGATGCCATTTTAAGACTGTTACCGAAACCATCTGTTGGCCGCCCTGGAAGATTCACATTCGGCATTTCATTATCTGGGTACAATTTAAAGTAACCAAATTGTTTAAATATGACCTTAATGTTTAATGGTCAAATGTTTGTACCTATTTATTATTACTACATGTGTTTTTGAACTTTTATGCAAAGAATGATGAGCAGAATGCATACACTGGTATATAATTTCTTAATTAAATTTTAATGTTTTCAATTATTCATATTAAGAAAATGTTTATTCAATGCTTATAACTTAATAGTAGTATCAGTTTACTTGTTTAATGCACATGGGCTAAAAAATTATGTAAAATTTAAATAGTAAAATAATACGTGTGGTAAAAAAAATTTAGTTGAAAATATTTCATTTAGTTCCCTTATAATAAGTCGCGTCAGGGGAAAATTAGGTCGACCCTCCATACGAAAAAGTTCATATCCCAAGTTTGGATGAACAAAAATTGGTATTTCAAAAAGTGATGATAAGCGAACATTTTGAATAAATCGCAGTTTACCCGCTTTCTTTGTTGAGGAAACAGGTAGTCCTGCACAGCAATAGGACCACAGTACTTGCCCCATTTAGGGGGTAAAGTACGACCCCCTTTCGTGAATTAGTAAAAATAAAAATTATTAGAATTAGCATAAAAAAATTAAGAAATAAACTACATTATCTAGTTGGCTAATTTCCGATCAAATAATGTGCAGAGTTTCTCAAATTTAGCGAATTTGGATAAGTGTTGTTGGCTTGTGGAAATTGATGTATGCCATTTTGGGGTGGCACTTACCCCACCTTACCTCATTTAAAGAAAACTGTGAAATCCATAATTATGTACAAGGCAACCGGGGAACCAGTCAAAGTCTATACAGATGCTGATTTGAGGGGGGGATTCAAGGGATAGAAAGTCATTTAGTGGATATATAGTGACTCTAGAAGGAGCAGTGTCATGGCAAGTGCTCAAGCAGCAAGTTGTAGCAACTTCCACCATGGAAGCAGAATATATTGCTATGTCAGAGGCTGTTAAGGAGGTGAAATGGCTTACCAGCTACTTAAGTGAAATAAAACAAGGCCATTTAATCAACACACCCTGTGAAATAGCTGTAGATGACCAAAGTGCTATTAAGTTTGCTTCTAATAAAGGCTATTCAAATAGGACCAAGCATTTTGACATAATGTTCCATTTGGCCATATAATTTATCAATAGTCGTATTTATTTATTTATTATTTATACGGCTTGGAAACTATATAAATAAAGAATATGATTAATATGCCGATAGATATATTATGAGTAGACAAAATATTTTGAGAGCAATTGGAACTAGAAGAGAATATTCAGTTCTTGAAGGGGATAACTTAACAATTTAGAGACCACTTTGAATGTGAATAGTAAATTTGCTACGCCAATGGTAATTGCATATACGACTTTCGTTTGTGTGGAATTAGTTTATATAATTAGAATTTTTTATTTAAATATACTTGTGATACAGGAAGTGCTGTGACTAGTAGTTAAAAACTTTACATTAACCGTTATGTTATACAATGAATTATGTGAAGTATACATGTATGTGAAGAGAAGTGTGATAGAAAGACGAAAGAGAGAGGGTGCTCAGGTAAGGCCAATCGTAGTGTATGGATCCTGTCTAAGGGGACCCGCTTAGTAACAATTTTATGAAATTAATTTACAGAATAGAGATAAGTACGGCCAGATTCGAGCACATTCGTAGATACAGGAGGGAGGACAGTGTAAAAGAAATAATTAAGGAATTAGATTGGGAAGGGTGCTAAAACATAAGGGAAGAAAAATTATGACCATATACCATGACGTGACCATATAGTCAAGAAACGAATTTCTTATCATCACTGATGGCGTACTTTTGCAACGCCGCTTCTCAAACATCGTCAAAATGCATTTGTTCCCTTAATATTCTCTTTTAAAAACTGAAATTTTTTCACCACAGACAAGTTGTTCAATTATTTCCTCATTTCACGCACGTGTGTTGACAGTACTTAAAACATTAAAAATTTATATTTTTTCAAACACGGTTATTGGCTGACATATCGATTTATGAAGCTTTTAAAAATATATTATGACAATATTAAAGGGTCGAATAGAGGAGAATGGGGGATTAAAGAGTGAGTTTTTAAAAAAATTGCAATAAATTGGTTTAAATGAGTAATTCAGTAATTTGTGCAATCCAAGAATTTTACATATCCTTATGAGAGGCAGAAAGAACGAGAACCTTAAAGGATGAGTATTGTTAATTTTTATGCAAAATCTATATTTATTATGCATTCCGAAACAATAGTTAGTAAGAAACCTCGGAATATGAGTAATTGAATACTATCCGTCCAAAATGTGCATACTTTTTTAGGCGGAAGGTGCCCAACTGGCCATCAAAAACATGCATCTTAAAAACCGGCCAGAACCCCCTAATGAAGTAGATATCGTATGTAGTCCCCGATGTATATCGGCAGTCGACCTTCCTCGAACGCCTTATGAGCCATGACCGTAGGAGGGATAATCTTGTGCCACGCCTCACAAAAAAATAAAGTCCCTCAATTGGGGTCCCCTTAGAAACCTCATCACCGAGTATAGGAAACTTTATTGCTCGCTCAACTGGCATTTTGCAGTCCAATTAACGATCAATAAATATCGATATTTGTACAATTAAAAACAGATATGAATAAAAAATAAACAGTTTTGGAAATAAATAAAATCCTATAGCCAATAGAATATGTTTTAATAAGACACCTAAATCGTTATTTCAGTCGACAAAGTGACCACCATCAACGGGGAGAAATGTGGGTGAGAAAGTATTGACAACAGAAGGGCAAGATTCAAAGCAAGTGCAAGTCAAGTCTAAGTCACTTGGCTTTGAACTCTGCTCCATCGTAGTTCTCTTCCTTTGCTAAGGCTTTTTTACCCATATGTCTCTCCGATAACGATGGTCACCTGGTAGATCAAAATGTGACTCTTTAGAAACAATTTATATTGGCTGTAGAATTTTTTTAAGTTCCACTTAAAAGTCAAAAGCTCAAGTCTCTTCTTTCAATAATACTTTTTAACTCTGTCACAAATATGTAATTTCCGAACTGTGTTTCAACCTGATTCATCAACAGCAGCAGGTTTGAAATTAGTACGTGGACTTACAAAGGAAAGTTGTTATTTTGATAATACCATGTTCCAATTTCACCACATCACACCCTGATTCTACACGCACTTCGTTCCATATACTCTTATTTCACGAACATAAAAGTCGGAATCAGGTAATGATCACATTAATGTAGTAAATAATATTCTGTTTTCTCGTATTACCTTTTAATAAACAGTACACCAATCTGATGCTTTGAAAGGGACTGGATTGATTTATACGGATATGTGTGAGTTTATATAGAGGTGAACACTAGTTTACACTGCCGTACGCAGCAGTGACATTGTTGAATGATTGTAAGCAAATGCCTGTAACGGTTCTGCAGTTGAACAGGTGAAGGATATGCAAAAATTATTACTATTCCTTTTTAAGTTTTTTTGCTGTTTCCCACTACGATGATTTAGAAATCCTTTAATCAGCGGCTTGTAGTGTTATATTTTATCCCTTAAAAACTTTGTGGAATTGCTTCGTAATTAAAAATAAAGCGTAATTATATCTTCCACGTAATCTTAACAGCAAACAAGCAACCTAGGTTTCGTTGGTTATATCAACATCATCAGCTTACCTCATGATGATGTGATTTAACTAACCTTGGTCGTGTGTTTGCAATAAAGTTTACGTGGAAAAACAAATATACGCTTTCCTTTTCAGAGGACAATAAACAGGACACAAATGTGATCCTTTGAAATGGGGGGGTGACGGGGATGATTTATATATACGGTTACATACGGTAACCAAATCTCCATTTATGAGAGAGAGATCATTCAGAAAGACTGGAAGGTTTCAGTGGGAGCAGACAATGTGAATCGTGCTGTTCTCGGTTTCATATGACATTTGATTTATATTCTCAGGAAAACAAGAACAAAGCGTCAGTTTATTATTTTTCCCTTTTGGAAGTTTAGTTTTTTCACTTTCACGTCATTAAAATTGCAAAAAATATCCAGTATGAATTAAAAACAGTTTGAGAAAAACAAATTACGTATTCTTCATTCGCATACAGCAAAATCCATTTGTGAGGAACATATTTCGCTGGATAAGTATTGAAAACGATAAGAGATTTAGAGAATTGTTATAATTAAATGTTGATAATTTCACAGGAAAAATTCCCGGGCTAGACTCATGAAATGATTACCGTCCAAAGCAACGGGACTTGGATTTTCAACCCCACTACTGGCATTCGCAGGCAGAGAATCTTTTATAAAAGATAGGGAAGCATTTAGCTAACGTTATTGATTACATCACAACGGTGGCATAACAATTAAAATGAATTTGGAAAACAGTGATTTTTAAAGGACAAATCGTCTTGTACAATTTTCCAGCCATTATTAGCGCATTTTCGTTAACGGTGTGGAGCTCTATTTTGGAATAGCTAATGCCAGCCTAGAGACCTGTGACAACGTCGTCATATTAACTGTGTTCAATGCCCCGAGATAATTTTGGTCTGAATAAGCTAGTTTCAATAAATTATTTCTCGGTAATGATGAAACAAAACATAAAAACTTAGTATATTTTATTTCACGGTGGTAATGAAATAAGTAGCCTTATAAAGGCACACATTATCTTTGGAATTTGTAAAACATAAAATAATGCTGGAATAATATACAACATCCGCGATCGGCACTAATTACATGAAATATGGAACGGAGTTTCTCAACGGCGAACATCCGCATTTATTATAAGCCTATTAAGTTCTTATTATCGAAAAGTTTCCTCTGGATTTACTTTCTTCCCCGAATTGCTTTCCACCTTCCTCCCTGAAGCAATGATTTCAGGAATGATAATGGAGCCATTAACTCCTGCATTCCCTCGGGAAATTTAATATTAAAGTCCTTTATAAACTTTTTCCTTTCCTAAATATGATTTCGGGGAAAATATAGAAAATCAGGTGAGAGCATCTATCTCCTCCTCCTGGGGGTTCTCGATGGTCATTTCACCGGGTCGGCAGACGGTCAAACAGTGTCTCTGACTCTCTCTCATCCGGGTCATTTAATTGACGGTTCCAATTGCCGTCACACGTCAACGCCCTCCAATTTTCACGTCAATAATGACTATTCAACTCATCGTTGAGTGTGCGTAAGCGCCGTGTATGTTTTACATGTTAAGTCAGTGGACAGAATACTTAAATTCGAGTGTCATTCGTGACCACTTGTAAACTTAACTTTCCTTGATTTGTGTGCAAAACTTCTGGGTCGGATTATCAAATAATACGCAAGTGCTCGCTCCCGTTATTCAAGTGGATCGAACTGGACGAGATTTTTTTTATGCGTGGGTGCGCAGATATACAAATAAATATATCTAAATAAAAGTGTATTTACATGGAAGAAGATTTCTCGAGTTTCCATCCGGGTCCAGGGGTTGTTTTCCATCAACGTTTCGACAGCTAAGTCCACCATAATCTTCAGGGTGATAATGGCGGACTTAGCTGTCGAAACGTTGGTGGAATACAACCTCTGGACCCGCATGGAAACCCGAGAAATCTTCCTCCAATCTATTCGCCGGGAAAACCTGAGACCCGTCATGTATTTACGTGGTTTTGAAGCAAAAACTATATTTTTTCAGAACAACAACAACATTTTTACAACTATTGTATTTTCCGTGCTATATATACAGTGTGACGAACACCACGAATGAATCAATTTGGTGGATCCAGGTGTTATATTGTGGAACTCTGAAAAAAGGTTAAAATAACTGAAATAAGATAAAACCTTTTAACTAAATACTTTTTTATGGTAAATGCCAAGTTTCAAAATATTCCGTTGTCCTCTCAGTCCTCTCATAAATGGAAGTTTGTTTACCGTAGGTAAACCCATAAACCATTTCCTTCATTGCCACTCTTTAGTCTCAATCTCGCCCCAAAATAAATACAATCTATCTATCTTTCCTTCATTACCATTGCCATCACATTCGTCATTTGACTCAAATGATCTCAGATTGATTCCAATTTAAAACAAAGTACTCGAGAATGATCATGGCGAAGTGATTATTTTACAAAACTTGAAAAAAAAACAAGAACAGTGTTTGAAACCACATATGACTGCGTATGACATATATTTCAGTATTATTAATTTGCACAACTAGCTCCACGTTCTAGACCTCGTAGAATATCCTCTTCCAATCCTCAGAGATTTTGGTAGCTCAGTGAGAGGAGTTCTTGGCTACTAAACGGGGACATGGGTTTAAGACCCGGTGACGCCTCTGGACACCTCCAGCTAGGACGCAGGCTGAGTAATTTTCTGGGTACACCAGATCTTCCAGGAGAAACCGCATGCGGTATTAAAGGGAGAGGAACTGACCCCTTCCCCCCCCCCTTACTTATTTTACACTGAGATGTGGATTTTCACTTACACACACACACACACAGTTGGGCTTAGTACTACATATGTAAGCTCCCCCCTCCCTCAACTATCAAATCAAGCTCAGAGTGGAATATATAGTGCGGTTTTAATGCTACTGCCGGGGACTCTCCACGAATCTCAGTTGATTATTCGCTTCGTGGACTCAATCCTCTCTTCCCCTCTCTCCTCTCCACCCTGTTCCCCATCTTCCGCCACTTTGGGAATGCCCGCGAGAGAATTTATTTAGGTCTTATTCTAAAGGTGGACGACTTTCTTCAGGTTAAGCCCTCAGCATTTTTATTATGCATGTGTTTTCACGTCATCGTGAGACATGTCTGATACCCCTTATCTTTCGGCGATACTATTAGGATCACTATGCACATTAGGTGATTCTCTATTTTTCATCAGACGCCACTCCCCTTCTTCATATTTGACTAGACTGAACAATTTCCACATCGCTTTATTTTTCGAATGCCGTTTATTATTTTTCTCGAACACCACACGTGTTCCATTCCAATGCATCCAAATAGGAACTGCATAATAGTATCGCACAATTTCACATTATTGCATTTGATCACATTCGTTTAGTTACCTACGAATTAAGATAACTCAGAATGGAAACCTGGATGACGCTGATGCAGAAATAAATTTCCAAGGAAAAATTACATCAATGACGAATAGCGTACAATGAGATGAAATTATTATAAGAGATAACAAAAGAAGAATGTATAACACAATTATAAGAAGTATTATACTCGTAACATGCTGAAGCATGTGTATGGCAGAATAAGGAGAAAGCAAAAGAAAAACACACACTGTAACTGAGATGGATTACGTACGGACGAACTAATCTTGTGAGTGTCCTATTTGTTTGTGTCTTTCTCTTTCTAGGTATATGTTTGTGTTCAGTGAATTGCGCTCTGTCGCCACCAGGTCTTTCAAAGTGCAACTAAATATATATATATTATATATATATATATGAGAAAAATCGCCATAGGCGGTAAATGGAAGAGCATCCGACATGTCATCGGAAGGTTCCGGG
>WURS02074795.1:0-10343 GCA_011762765.2 Rhinocypha anisoptera | reverse complement strand
CTGAACGGACGAAGGTGGTGGTGCCACCGAAAATTCTTCACCACTGTGAGTTTTTTTTCTTTTTGTGTCCTGTGTCTAAATAATCACTTCTAAAAGGTTCACAATGTGAATAATATAAGTTCGAACACTAGTGGAACGCACGAAAACACAGGACACATAAAAAGAAAGAAACTCATAGTGGTGAAGAATTTTCGGTTGCACCACCTCCTTCGTCCGTTCAGGGGAGAATCTGAGAAGAATCTCATTAGCCTCCAATCCTCCAAGTTACGCTATTTCAATTCCATTTCAATTTCATTCCAAAACCCGGGATTCTCGCTACATCTGGGAGACCAGAGCGTCTTAGCCTACTGATTAAGTTATCACACATAATTCGAGACGTCGCATGTCAAATCAAAAAAATTTTTTCTCACCCCGAGTCTCTAATTCAGAGACAGGAGCCATCACCGATGTACCTTCTCTTTACAACGAATGTGACCACTCAAGTAATGATGGCTACCCAGTAAATATGTGACGATTCTATTTCATGAATTAGGACGACGTCATTGCAACGATAATAAATACAACTATCACTTAGAGGTTTCAACAACGTGAAGCTTCAAATATGACTTTAAACGTTATGACGCGAGAATCAGAAAAGAAGGGAAACATACATTTGGCAGATAAATATAGCGGAGGTGCGGAAAGAGTTCCGCCTTCCCTGTCCGCTCCCCGATACAGCACCACTCATATTTCGTTACATGCATGATGTTACACTATGTTAAGTGGATGTACGTAGCAAAAGGAAGGGGATAATATCAGCGGAGACTTGAAGAATGCTACTCCCCGCTGGGTGACGGTTGGATTTTCGGCGCGATCCCGTTTTCCCGCAATAGTTACTTTCAAACTCCCTTTTTACACTTTGGCTTAACTTTGGGTTTCAGAGACACGTTTAGTATACTCTAGTCCCCGAAGTGGGTCTCGAGAAATTTTACTTCGTTTGGTGGCGCTGACCTTGAAAATTCTTTGACATCCCACTGACTTCAGTGTCTCATAATTCACGGGGAAAAACCAGATAATGGGATACATGAACCACCAGCTCAAAATTCACGCGGCCAGAAATAGTTTTAAATAAAATAAATAATCTAAATTTTAGTTCTACAAATAAATATGGAATACAAAGGGCGTACACTGTTTTCTAACAAGCAAAAATGTCCACATCGAAACACCTTCAAAAAATTTCCTCAGGCGATTGAGAATGACGGTGTATTTATTCCTTCTTCTTGAGGCTTAACATCTGTTGTTTGAAACGTCATGCATGATGTGAGTATTCGCTATGAGCATAATCGCAGAAACTAAGTATGTTTCGTGACAAGCCAACGTAAAATAAACAAAATTTCGAACGAAACATCGTAAAGACCTTTTTTTTTAACAGTTCTCGAGCGGTAAAAACAAACTTCCACAATTCTTTAAGAGCGATTTTAGGAGAGGAATGTGTAGTAACTAGCTGACGAAAAAAAGTTCAGCAATGTTTCAGTATATCAATTGTTCGTAAATTAATTAGAACTTTCTTTTTATTTTATTTTCATTTACACCTTGATCAACATTACCAGCGGCGAAATATGTTTCATGGAGAAATTAGGAGACATAATGGACCCCCAATGTGCATTAATATTATTATTCAATCACCAGTTCCTTGAAGACAGCTTTCACTCTGAAAGTAGCTCAAAGAACCCGAGGAAAATAACGCAACAGTAATTTGAGTTCAGTTTCTTGTTTCCAAACCATGACAGCTTTGGAAAAGTTTGTATTGCTTAGAATATAGCGTAGAATAAATATTATCTTTGAAAAACCGTTTTAGCCATTTACAAACATTTCCTGCTGATGGATGGACTACACCCTCTGCCAACATTCCTTTAAGATAACATGCACAATGAAGAACTACCATGTTAGTCCCTAAAGTAACTTTTCAAACATTTTATTAATAATATATAGAATAGAATGTTTCTGAAACGAATCTTTCAGGTTGGAATAGCAACACTTCAAAGAATTCAAATATTCATTTTATATTGTAGGCACTGAATGTGCATTGACTAGGTAAAGTGTGGGACTGTAGCATTGGTGATTGATACTATTAATATCGCCAGGATATGTCGGTGTAGCGTATGTCACAATTTAACGTGGATACAAAGGGGGGAGGTGAACCTTAGTTACGATTCGTCTTTTTATTACTATTATTAATTACATTTAAAACTATGGTGGAAAATAACAGGGGGGGCTACCTCATTATGTATATTTCCAAGATGAATAAAAAAGAATCTGAGCGTGAAATTGAATGAATAAGAACGATGGATAAGAACTACGCCACTGTGAAGAGGAATTGTACTAGGATTAGGTTTCAGGATGTGGATAGAAATAGATAAAACAAAATGGCCGCATGTAAAAGCAAACGAAGAAACTTTGGTTGGTCCAGAAATTTGAGGTGGAACAGAAAGAGAGGCATTGATAAGTTTATCGCAATGGACGGCAGGCCGCGCGGCGTCCAGACCAAATGAAACCGCGTCGTGTTGGAACCATGAAAAGATGCTTAAGTTGATTTTTCTGCCCTCGGACCACTCCTGAAAGTGAAAGGACTAACCGTTTCGACGTTTAAACACATAAAACTCCCGTATTACACGGGGAACTGCAGAGCGGGAAGACGTGTCATCTATTTTTAAAACTCCCAGAATAAGGCCAAAATAGATAGACGGAAGAGTGAAGGTGGGGCCCAGGGAAAAAGTTTTCCAATTTTTCCTAACGATCTGGGGACTGCAGCGAAAACACCTTAATCTGACAGGAAGCAAAAAAACCGTCTCCAAACGAAAGGTTTTCCTGTTTCTGGCGGATCGTAAAATGTCAGGGAAGTTTTAACTCCACGTAGTCTGGCACATTCGCCATAAATAGGGTATTTAAAACATCATGAAATTTCAAAGGGGTAGGTCCTGATCTTTAACTGTTTACAATCCGAGGATTAAGCGAAAGCAGCAAATAAAACTTATGAGACAGTTAGTATTTGGAATTTGGATTTTATGAACAGATTTTTCGCAATTCACAATTTACAATATGTGGAATGTTTATTGAGATATAAATAAATTTAATTTTGAGTATTTGTATCCACACGTTCCTTCAAGATGAAAGTCTTTGATTATAAATGTCTTTTGCCAGAGACAAGCCCTGCATTGCACACAAAACGAGTGAGGGGCGAGTGAGAGGAGGGAGGGGCGAATTGATAGGGCGGGTGTCTTTAAACCAAGGAATATATTTGGCTATGCGACTTGAAGAATTTAATGATGACCAATAAAGAAGATAAAAATTAATGCATCTTAATCAGCCTTTCTCGTAATAAAATTTACATTTCCTTGACCAGTATCACTGAGAGCGTAGGAAGACAACTCACAATATTGATTAAAATAATAATATAATGATTTTTAAAAATCTGACAAAATATTTTTTATACCGTCAATGTATCTTGCAAATAAGCAAGTGAGTTGTGCACACTATGGGAAGAATATAAATTTTTAAACGGTAGGTCGATTTAAAAAGTTCCGCGGTACACACAATTTATGAGGAATGAGCAGCCTGCCATAGCAACAAATTCAAAACACGAGGATCAGAATAAACTCGCTAATATATATTTGAAGGCATAACATGCAGAACTAGAGGAGGTTCATAATAATAAGGAAAATTTAATTTACAAATATGAAAGGAAAAAAATTACGCTGGACGAGAAAGTAAATAGAACACTCGTATGTCATTGGTTAAGGTAAAAGAGAAAAAAAGCTAGAGAAGAGCTGTAACCATTTCCGAACTGAGGATATGAATTTTTTCAAATATCACCACTTACCCTGGTGAATGATGATATTAACTCCACTAGATTCAAATTGCAGTTAAATACGGAATAAAATCTAAGACACTTTCAGTATTTTTCATATACATTGCTATATTCATATCCACGTGGTTATGTGCTTTCTGCTAGAAACCCCCGAGTGAAAATTAAATGCATCTATTACTTCACGAATATGAGGGAGAAACAGTCCACCACTCGTTTTTTGCTATTTTTTTCCAAAATTCATTCATTCATTCCCATCATTACACCGTGTCCAATAATGAAATTTTGTAACTGAGTGCAGTGGATTTTTACCCTCAGTGGAAGTATACGCTGTTAGAAGTGCACATTGTTAATATTTGAATGTACTAGCAAAGTCATCTTCGGATGCATTTAGTATTGGGTGGATTGTGAATACTACATGAATCATCAACCCCAAAGCCACACGTGGAGACTCGGGAAAGTACCTTTTTTGTCTTTTGTAAGTAATTTAGAGAAACAAACCATAGAATTCGGTCGACTCACTAGGCACGTATCAGGATGTGTTTTTAAAAAATATATTCAGAGCCGAAGGAAGAAGATCTTTCATTTTTTTTAAATTATTATTTGCAGTATGACACAATTTCAGGTATGCTTTTGTGGAAGTCCATTATCGCATTGGCTGAAATAATAACACACCACCAAAACCACAGTACTCAACCCGAAGGTTGGTATGTTAAGTGAGGGTAGAGCTCACCAAGTACTAAGCCCACGGGTCGTGTGGAAATTCACACATCAGGGAAGAGAGGCATCAGTTCCTTTCCCTGTGCCGCCTGTGGTTTTCCCACGAAGATGTGATACCCGAAAAATCACTCAGCTTGTGTTTAGCTGGAGGAGTCCGGAGTCGTCACTGGGTCTCGAACCAGGGTCCCCCGGTCAGTAGCCAAGCACTCTACCCACTGGGCTACCACGACCTCAATAACACACCAATTGCCACTATTTGCTCTATTTTCGACGACCATAGTTTCACTGCGTGGCAACATA
Organism: Rhinocypha anisoptera; assembly: GCA_011762765.2. Classification (NCBI taxonomy): domain Eukaryota; kingdom Metazoa; phylum Arthropoda; class Insecta; order Odonata; family Chlorocyphidae; genus Rhinocypha; species Rhinocypha anisoptera. The sequence goes on along the minus strand of WURS02074795.1, from coordinate 5,479 downwards.
TTCCGAAGCTTTTGCGACACAAATACGCAATAAAAATGGTCGTTAAAAAAATAAAGCTAATAGTGAAACATGCAGAGGCATTACTTCAATCAACCTTCGTCATATTTTTTGCTAGTAAATTCGCTTATTTATTGCGCGCATAGATCATAGCAAATTACGTAACCGAAGAGGGTGGAAATTAGTGCGGAAACCACCCCCGCCGGAGTTCCGCGGAGGCGAGGGCCGTTGCAATATCCTCTTAGCACCCTGGATAATCTCATCACTACTACAAACACTCTGGAGTCTACGGGGAAAACTATTGAGCGCTGGATATTACACCCTGCCTGCGACGAGCACCGGAAGGCGCGCACCTCTGGCGCTCTTCAATTACCACATGCGAGATGTTTGTCGTGCATGTGACCCGAGGAATGTGGGGAGCCTTATCGATCTCCAAGTGTGTTTGTGTGTGTGTCCATGTGTCCACAACACAGAGAGATTCCCGCGGCAACGGGTCATGCGCGACGAATACGCAAGGAAGGAAGAAAAAAAACGTCGGTCATCCATCGCTTCCCGCCACCGAAAGATTCTAAATACATTGAACTTTGCCAGAAGCAGGGGATTTTCCTCTGGTACAGTGCGGTGAGCGCTGAACGCAGTATAGTATTATTCCCGTCGAAAATATCTTCCAGGAAGGTTATGTTCGGAGATTCTGTCGCAAAAAAAAAAATTAAATAAAATATTTCTCTTCTACAATAATTAGTACCCGAAATTAAATTTTCAACGAAATGATTTATGAATATCAGATTATATTTAATTAATGCGATACATGGCACGAAGGTTCTATCTCCTATCCCCCATGGATATCTTCTCTGCAGTTAGTAGTAGTACTTTTGTTTAAAGGGTGCGCCGACGGCCATGGTCAACCATCACCACCTCACATCGAAGAACAAAAAAACCAATTGGATGAAGTACAACAACCGTGCCCCCCCTCCCACGCAGGAGTCGATTGCGCGAGACCTTTTTTGTCAATAGGCGAGCGCGTTACCCACCATTCTAACCCAAATGCAATTCTCACGAGCACCAGTGTGAATTCAAAACGTTGCATTATCAAAAACGGGCCACAGAAAACGTTCATATCTCTAAAATGTATCCTTGGAGTGGAAAGAAAATTTTTTTCTATTAATTTATTTAACACACATTTCGGATTCGGTAGCATTACCTTCCAGAAACGAAAAGAGTATATCTTGGAGAAAATTTCAAATCATGAGTGTTTGAACTAATTTCAACAGCGCCGCAAAACAAGAAGAAACGCTTCAAAGAATACATGATAATCCTGGAATAATGTGGAACAAAAGAATAAAAACTATTCTCGAAAGAAAAAATGAAAATTTCCTCAGCAAAGCAATCGAAGTAAAATCCAATCTGCTAAAATGAGCTATTAAAATAATAAGGATACAAAAAAATCCAACGTTATTGTCTCCAGGGGGGGGGGATATTTGTGTGCCGGATAAACGAATAAAACAGTGGATTAATTTCAGTTGGTAATTGTCTATTTTCATTCGCGTTGCAATATTTTTCATAAATTGAATTTACTAGCGTATTTTAAGCAAAGAATATATGAAGTTATGACTAATATCCTGACTTAATATATCGATCCTCTGGTATTTTCACCACCAGACGTTTGATAACATCATTTTTATTATTTTCATGAAAGCCTGAGAATAGGAAAATTAGTAAATAATTACCGTATTACTTGCTAATAACCTTAATCATGCCTTTCTTTTATTAAAAAAACAAGACTCAAAAAATCTCTGAATAAATTGTATTCGTATTCTTCTTTCAAATAAATAAGAGGAATACACTGTCAAACAGATAAGCACTAGCTTTTTCCACATAAAAATTACACAAAAACTTCTATGGACTTAGTAACCAAGTAATGACACCTCATTGTGAATCTCTTCCACAAAGTGAATTCATAAGCATACATAGTTTAATTACACAAGTCATAATAAACAAACTAAATATCGTAATAACGGTGTTATAAATGGACAGTTATATGTCTATGAAAATACCATAACCCTATAAAGTGCTATAACTCAATTATGACTCAATCAAACCATACTGGAGTTTGAATTAGTATCCTTCTGTGCAATATTATGATAAGTTGAAAGCAATAACTCTTCCATTAAAGAATTTAATATAAGCGCTTTCCTTTTGCAATATAGAGAGAAAAAGTCCATTACAAGGGAAGCGCCAAAATAAATTAGCAATGAATATAGAATAGTACAAATGAATAAATGGCTTCAAATGCCACCGCATTACATCACGACACAGAACTTCACATTAGGTTATTCCCCAAATCAAAATATGGAAATTGATTAGCTATAATCATTTTTCCATTACTGGTCTTGGAAATATTCAAATGAGGTGGCTTTTCACTACATTCCTCATTCATTTTTTTTTAACTTTACGCTATTACTAATGTCCTCCCCACCAATTGGTGTCAGACCCCTTCGCAGCCTCCTCACGAAGGAACAGTCGCTCCGTAGACTAATCTTTCGTCCGGCACCTACCCTTGTATCTATCTGACCTGGGTGACCCTACCAATAAACAATGATCATTGCTCCTGGCAGTGCAGCTCAATGGGTCATTAGGACGCGCAGGCACTTCCACCACGTCTCAGACTAGTGAGCATGGGGATTTGAAACCGGGCCGATGAGCGGTGATTGGAGACTTTTGATATGTGGGTTTGACGAAGGATGGATAAGGTGAAGTGGAAGGAGAATAAAATACAACTAAGTGATAATAATGGTTATTAAACCAGCCTTTGAGTTAAACATTGTGTTTCATTATTAAGATTGGCAGGGGAGGATAGGGGGCTGTTGAGCGAAATCCTATGAAGGCAGGAAAGGAGGATGTAAAGGGGATGCTCAGAGGCGATAGGTTGTTAAAGAGTATAATGGAGGGTAGAATGTTGAGTAAGAGAGATAGATAGAGGTAGTCAAAGAATAGGGATTTTAGATAGAGTGATAGCCGGTAGGAATAACCCAGGTGAAGAGGGATTTTTCAAGGAGGTGGTCAGTAGTCTTTAATCTTTAGCCTTCTTCAGCTAATATTCAGCCTGAATACTCAGAACAATGATCAATAAAGAAGACTGAGTACTGTTCTACTGGTTGTGCATCCTGTAATTGATTACGGCACGTCGATTCTGCAAATAGCCAATGAAAAAATAGTCCGAAGAGTCATCCAAAAAGAATGATGGGAGTATACTTATAATAATAGGGAAATTGATAGGACAGATATAGAGACACATAAGACTGAAATGGAGGAAGAGAATAGACATTTTAGACCGAACTGCAAGTGGTGGAAAGTGTGCAGAGTTTAAGAGGAATTTCATTTTAAGGTAGGTCTAGGTAAATCTAATCCTAAGAGTTCATCCAAAACTTTCCTTAACCGTTATACACGCATTGCCCATCAATAATGTCATCCATAATTGTTCCTAAATAATTATCTCTCTGCATATATTTTAAATTAATTTCCAATAAAATTTAAGGACATTAGCCTAGTTAATACACAATAAACTTCAACAGGTGATTAAATTTAATGACTTCTCCCTGTATCCGCATACGTTTAACATGATTATATGTCCATTTCTCGCCTGTGTAATGACAAATTTCATAGACCAAGTGAGGGACTAATTTTTTTAATGGCTGTAGGCTAGCTGTTGACTGAAATTAGGGATGAAGAATACTAGACAAATGTATTTCTACACAATTATTCAAGGACAATTTTTCCATCATAAAAGTATTCACCACCGAAGCAATAAGGAAATCTGAATAAAATCTGTTTAAAATTGTCCTATTTCAATTTTTGGATGAATATTTGGAACACAAAATGGTGGAGACTCCCCGCGAAAAAAATCACTCTACCTTATGAGTTTACAAAGCGCACTTCATCGTAAAATTCGAAGTGTCACGGAAAATTGAGATATTTGGGATGACAGGCGAGTCAATTTGATCAGTTTTTCCTTGGAAGTATTGACGTATTTCCATAATTAATTCTTCCTTTTATGTTTGACCTTGTCACGCTGAATCGTTTTCTTAAGTGCATAATGGATGAGTAAATGTTTAAACGAAAAATTATTGATCATTGAAAAATTATTATTATAATTATTATAAAATGTATCTATATTCAACCTCCGGGCCCAATACTCTCTCCCGCAATTGTTCTTTTTTTAACCCTTAATAATTTCGATTCTCGAAGAATGGGAAAATTAGTTATATAAAATAATTTATCGAGACCCAATTTATTAGCGCGTGGATACTATTTTTTTTAAACTTGGAGAAATTGTAGCAATGAACACCAGTTCGTCTGTAGAATTGAACCTAGCCAAGAAGATGACAGTACGGTAGTAAGACAAGTATGTGGGCAGAGGAGCTTACTCTGTCGGACGCGAATCCGGTCTTACTCGGCTTGATCGAATGACGTACGCAAATGCAGATGGCGCCGAATATTTCGTCAAATACTGATTCGATTAGTGGTACCACTAAACTAGACGAATTAACCGGGGGGCAAATTGAAACACGGCGTTAGAATCAAGCGAACCAAGCGACCGAACTTTGCCAATGTTTCCTTCCGATTGAAGGACGGTTCGCCCATACTAATTTTCGCCCCTTCGAGATGTTTTTCATTTCTTCGGACGACATTATCGAACCCCCTCTTCCATGAGAACGGACTTTATTCTTTTTCCCGCCTAAACTAGGGCGCCCCTTCATCGAATGCCCCTGTAGCAAGGTGGGTCTTCTGAATGATGTGATCCATTCGACCCGGCCTACCTCCCCATCAGCTCGGCTGGGTTCTCCACTCTCTCTCTCTCCCACTCTGGGTCGGCAGGACACCAGTTACAGAGTGAGTTCCGCCTGTAGGAAAAGTGGTGGAATGCATGTCTGGAAATAATACCCGCGATGGGAGGAGAACAATGTCCGAAGCCCAGGGGGGTGTGTCTACCCGCGATATATGTAGAGAGAGGGCACATCAGACCCCCGTTACCTCGCATGGCCCCCACACTGTCGCCGCCGCACCTTTCGGCGATCCCCGATGTGCCGAGCGCACAGAACGCTCCAAACATCCCCGCCCACACGTGGATTTATTCGATGGCTTGGGAAGGAGAATGAACGAGAAAGGTGAGAAAAATCCTGTCGCGTAGTTCCAGTTAAAGGGGGATTGGGAAAGATGTAGCGGGGGGGGGGAGGGAGGAAGGGGGTGGAGGGGGATGCTCGAGGGAAGGAGAGAGAGAGAGAGAGGGTGAAAATCGCTGTGGTTCCATAAAACCCTCCCCCCCTTCCGCCTGTTCGACCCGCCCGCGGCCGGGCTCACACCCAAACAACGCCCCTCCGAAATAGGCACCACCAAGGTTCTTTTCCAAGGACACATCTCTGGATTATCGCCTCCGGGGTGAGGGGAGGGTGGGGTGTCTCAGTTTTATAGGGAATCCACCCCC
>WURS02074774.1:0-10343 GCA_011762765.2 Rhinocypha anisoptera | reverse complement strand
CCACAAGTGTTGCAACTGAATCGCGCCGAGACGAACGTCCTCATCTTCATCTGTCGACGCCGTTAATGGAACAGTTTTACCCCCAAGGTGGGCCGGAGATAAGATTTTTGTTTTTTTTTTCGGACAATAGCACTGACGAAATAAAGACACATACAGTTGCTAATAGTTCTGAATGTTTACTTCTGGAGAATTGCTTGTCTCTCGCAGTCAGCTTCCAGTATACCCTGGAGAAATACTTGCCGAGACCTGGAAAAAAAGGAAAGGGACCAGCCAAATTTGTAATTTTGTCTTCCTCTGGTCATTGTGGCTTTTAATTCAGACCATTTTCGATAAATGAGTCATATAACCACTACAAGGCACACTCTTTTACCACCATTGTTTTTGGGCAAGAATCCACAAATATCCCTTGATAATGAAGATTGGCATGAGTAAGTAAATGGTTTCGTTTTAAACGACTCACTTTGTCACTCATGTGTACTCTGATTATAAATAAACTCTGGGTAATAGTTAAAATTCAAGACACGCCTTTGGATACGATTTTTATCGTTATTTATCTAATATCATTATTAGAAAACTGCCATTGAATCGCAGTGTTACGGAATTAATGAAAATAGATGAAACTTTAGTACTCGGGTGAGATTCATGGGTAATTTTCCCATTTTTTCTAGATTGGAATTGTTTTTCACAAACAGAATCAACGAGGTTCCCACTCCCCGAATTTGACTATTCCCCAATCCGTTGTTCGAAATGATTCTCCTTGATGGCCTGAAATTCGATTTTTAGATAAAATTCATGTATTAGACTGACTATTGAGGGAATCTACATTCAAATGAATGAGAAATATTTTGAGACTTTAGTCAAGAGCCTAAGATATCTTCTTTATAAAATGATGATCTTCTTTATAAAATGAAATTTTCGTCACAATGTTAATAACTTAAAAGTTTATTAGAGCTATCTTTAATTTAAAATGCACATGACGAAGTTGCCTCTTCTTCATTCATTCGTTTTTTTCAGAAATGGTGATAGCGAAATTTATCCATGTGAAGATTTTATTTTCCGAATAATATAAATACCACCCAATAGAAATGAAACAAAGTATACAAAAGATCATTTATTTATACATAAATATACACCAGAACGTGAAATTATTATTTACACTTCCTTCCTCACAAAAACAGGTTGTGGCAATGAAAATTAATAACTATTACATTAAAAATATAACGTCAGCAGCACAAATTGTGAAATAACGGGGATAAAACAGTTACGAAATTCGAAAGCTGGTAACTGAATTTGGTATATTGCACAATGAAATATTACAAATTTTAATCCAATATGACCGACTTTAAAAAAGAACCTTATTTAGGCGTAGTCCCAAAGGGCAAGGGATACCTAATATTTTTTTGACCGACATATTATGATAAGAGTTTTTTCCAAATGCCATAATCTGGATTTCATGTACTGTTAAAACTTTGCTCTCCGAGTTTATTTGAGTGTTTCACGAGAGGAAACTGATTGCATTGTACTTTTTATTAACTTTATTAATACATGCACATAAAAGCAAAAGTAAAACCGCGGGGAAATACTGCTTAAGTAAAAAGTAGAAAAAACCATTTTGTTTAAAATTGTAGATTCATTTAATAAATTGTATTTACAGTGACTGAGACCATGCAGCGATCATCCCTTACGATATTTCTTCATTTACAAATATCGACAGAACTAGCTATAACACGAGAAAAATTATCAAGTTATTTTTTATCTTAACGTGTTTATGCCATTCATATTATTCTAAATATATCCAAGCATATCTAAAAGAATTTAAACAAAGTGATGCCATCTGAAAAATATTTATAATTTAATATTCTATAAAATTACTCTTCTTTTTTGAACCAATTTAACGATTTGTCCAAAATTTTTATCGGTGTTGACGAAACGATACTCATCTCAATCAAAATCGAAGCTATTTCAAGTCTGGTTATGCTAGCATTTACTTCTTTAAGTAATAGCACCAACTTTGCTGTCTGATTTCTCGCACCCCACAATGTTTCGACAAGCACGGTATAGTGACTAAAATTGCCTTACCTACATTTGTCGGTGTAGACTGTCGGATACTGCCCAAACGTCCTTTTCAAGCGGCCGTCGATGCGCCTGTGAGTGCAAAATGCTTTTTTTGTGAAAAAACACTATAGGGTATCAATATACGAATTTGCTGGGTGAACGGCTGAGGAACGGTTGTTACTTCCTTGATGGTATCTAAGTTCACTCCTATGCAAGCAAAGGATGCGTGCACTATAAATATATATATATATATATTAATCTGGTTTCAACAAACACACATGGGCTTCACTGGACAAGGTAACGGCGCACAAGTCGTCCGTCGTAAGGCCCCGTAACGCCGGTGAATGGAAAAATCCGCTGGCCATCAAGATTATCGATGCAAAGGAACGCCGCCGTATATCGGTCGCCGTTAACAGGGGACGTCTTAGTTGGTTCGATCGAAACAGGGCTCCGCAGGGTAACAATTGCACCAATTCGCCGATGGCACCCCCGACGCACCATTTACAAGTCTGCTGAGTGGGGATCCTCCGAGGCCACCTGACCGGCGAGCCACGAGGACACCTCCGCGAGATTCTTCTGCAACCAGCGGACTCTGTCGGCAAGGCTTTCCTCAGCCTGGTCCAAGTCCTGTGTGGCGAATCTGAATTTGCGAGCGTTTCTCTTCCTGAATTCCTTAACCTGCAATGAGTTCGTTACATTGGACATTTATTTTTTCGACATAAGGAAATCTTTGTCATGAGCAGTTTCACAGTATACATATTTTATTCCGACTAGTTTCGCTAATATATTAGCATCACCAGGAAAATAGAAATTAGGAATCTATTTTCCTGATCGTGCTAATATATTAGCGAAACTTGTCGGAATAAAATATATATACTGTGGAACTACGAAGTACTTATCTATCCCCTCATCATGATAGAATTCCACAAATTCAAGGCCTCAACTCTCTTTCACATCAAATCTTTGCTACCACATTAATGTTTCATCATTATAGGCTATAGGATGGGCTATGCTAGCTCAAAGGATGATCGTTCAAATTATTTTACTCTTGTTAATTTTTTAGAGTTTTGATAACTACTTAAAACTAGTCGAAAAATGTGTGTACTATCGCCAGATAATTCAACGCGAAATTCACCAAGTGCCGGATGGAGGTAGCGAAAATTATGAATCTGAAATTAGACGAAGCGCAAATAGGGTTCGACCCTCCAACGGTTTATTTTCAAAGTTAGCTTATTGTCTTACTTCTTCAGTCCCTTCCAAAAGTAGTAAGTTTTGAGTCAAAGTAAAAAGCATTCCGTGGTGGGTTAGGAAACCACTCAATCATGTCCTATAATATGAAACCAAAAGTATCGTCTTCCACAAATATCAGCAAGGAAATGCATGACAAATTCAGACTGATGAAAAAATAAGTGCCAAAAAGAGGAATTTTCTGGGTAAGAGATCTCTGAAGTAGGCCGCAAGTATTCTGGTGTTTAAAATTTAGTGATTAAAATCCATAATCCGATTTCAGTTGAAACAAAAAGTACAAAAGACTTGAAATGAAGCGGGGCACTTTCTCCTTATAGAGAAAACATTTATCAATGTTTCTCTTGAATGAAGAAGAGCATTTTGTATGGATACTAGGATACTTGTATGGATAAGATGATTTTTTTACATTTACGCTTTGACATTCTCTTGAAATATTTATTTTAATTGTCAGATGAAGAGTATAGAAGAATACAACCACAGTCTTCAACCCTATAGTCGGTTTGATAAGTAGAACCCACCAAATACTAATCCTAATGATTCGTGAAAAATTCACATACCAGATGAGAGGGGACAGTTCCTTTCCCTGTGACACCTGGTTTTTTACCGCAAAGTTGTAGTGCCCAGAAAATCGCTAAACTTTGTTTAGCTGAAGATGTTTAGAACCCCACTATGATTTTAATTTTATGGTTTTTATGATACCACTTGTTCATTGAATATGCTACCTCAAACTACATTGCCAATGCCAAGAATTCTATAATTTAGTGAATGGAAAATTGAAGTTCAAGCCTTGGGCTGGATTCACACCAGTAAATTATCAAGCTGGTGAGGAAGCTTTAGTAGGATGGCATTGTAGGCATATTGCTTCACGGAGTATACATGACAAAATTTTCTGTACTCCTCACCTGCTGATGCTCTTTTATTTCAACACCTAGACCATGATATGAAGGGGTATTACGCTAAAAACAAATGTCTAGAATACTATTTCATTTTATAGAAATAGGTTTATGATTGAAATATTACTTCTACTGTAAACATGCATAATTTAGTCGTAGTAATACCTCTTGAAGATCTTTTCCTGTGCTAAGTCCTGATAAGCCAGCTTTCACAAGCTCACCCAGCACAATAGTACTACCACCATACCTGGAAAAAAGAATTCAAAACTTCATGATAAAATGAAAAATGTATTATTTTGTTTGCAAATGATCATCTTTGTATCATAAGAAAGTCTGGCATGCTTTATTCTGGGTTTAGCAATAATTCCAACCGCATGAAGTGTAGACATTTGTTTCATAACACTTTTCGGATTGCATGATGCCTTCAATAAACTTATAATTAAAACATTAATAGCTTAATTTCTTCCAAATAATTCTCATAAATAACCACAGCATTTCAGTTGCAATAGCTAATTCAAGTATGTGTATGGATATTGTAATGGAATGCTATAAGGCAAACTTGATTTCATTGAGCAGAAGTAAATGGATTTTTCTAAGGACAACTTTTTGCATTGTTCTGAAGTTTTATCCACAGTTCATGTCATGTGTACCCTACATTAGTTCTATGAATTCTATGTAATTAAATTTCTATATAAAGTAATTAATGAATCGTCATAGTTATGTTCAGGAAATATTTCCTAGGTTTATGTAAAAACATTAATTGGAATTTATATCTTAAATCATAAATCTGTTATCCAGCAAGCCAATGTGACTATATTTTCATATATTGACAAAAGTTTTCAATTAGACAGCCGAAGAGCATTCTTTAAAAGAGCCACTTAAGGCCTAATGCTTCAGAAAAGATAACAGAGAAAAAGAACTTTTAATCGGGCTTTATTTACTTTAGGGACTTCCTTACCTCCTGTGAAGTGGATCCCAATTGCCTTTAATATATTGGAAGAAAATTCTTGAAGCCACTGGGTTCCTCGTTATGGCCCTAAGGGCTACGTAGACATCTTGAAGCCGTATTACTCGTTTTTCCTCATCTTTTTCTAACAGTTCGTTGATGAGTCTGATCCATTGACATTAGACAGGAGGCGGAGAATCATCAAAAAGTTGAAAACAAAAATATAGACAAATGAATAATACTATGCGTAAATTGCATCTTGGATACATTTATGTTAAGTTAAGTTTGGCTTAAGTTAGTTGTAGCATTATCCACATTTTCAATTAATTAATGTGAAACTAGAATATTTAATGTTAAACACAATTTGTTTTCTAATAGAATATATTATATATATATATATACAATATAATCAAATAATAATTTTGAAGTGGTATATTAAAACAGAAATGTTTTAGTTTATCTAAGTTAGGAATCAGGATTAAAAAGTTCATTATTTTAGCCACGGAAAAAATATTAATATTTCTGTTTCCTTTTTAAAATTTCATATCCATTTCTTTTATTTTAACTAGTATTAAGAAAAAAGTGTAGTCCATATAATAATTATATGTATTAGTAATACCGTATTACTTTTTTGATTAACATCACTTTCTTTAAAGTTTATGTGAAGTTCAATCGAGGTGTTTCACTTCATTAATTCTGGATGCTATATTTAAGAGAATTCATGTTCATTGACAATTAGGTGGATCTTTCGCTAAAAGATAAAAGAGTTCCTTACTTGGTGATAATCCATGGTTCCCTGGTGCAGGCGAGTGCCGGAAGCATTACTTCCGCAGCTGAAGAGTCATTAGTCGACTCCCTGAATCTCTTCCATAGGAACATCCATTCCTCCCTGCCACCTTTTCTCAATGCAGTGCAGTAAACAACCCGCCGATCTTCCACGGGGACACTGAATACAGGAAAAAAATTAATTGTTACAGTACCTATGGACCGCCAATGAAAACTTGCTGCTTACCATGGATTTGAAACTTCTTCATGACAAACACTTTTTTTAAGACGCTTCATTTTCTAGTTCTCATATTTTCCGTCAAAAGTTTTGAAATTTTTATTTATTCTTCCCAGGTTCCTCAACCTAATTATTTTCTTAACACCTTTAGATTTCTCACCGCTCAAGATCTTTTCACTCCACCTTTCCTTCTTCAATTTAAAAAAAATTCCGTTCTCAATTCTATTTTGAAGACTTTACTCTTGTCTCCACCATCTTGCATTGTGTACTATTTCTTTCATGTAAAAGTCAAATAATAGAGACAAAAATTGAAAACTATTTTCTCGAATTATATACTGTGATTCACTTTCTACTTATACAGTCTAATTCCTATACAGATTTTGAATAAAACGCCTATTGAATATTTGTTCTAATGCTGGGTGCATATAATGAGCCTCAAAAAGTTTTTTTGAATTCGATCCACAAAGAAGTTTTCCCGGAGTTAATTCAGTCTACTAGAAATACTTAATAGAAAAACTCCTTTCCATAGGGAAAACTTCTTAATAGAAAACCTCCTAATTAGAGTTTGCTTATCACATTGGACGCGAAGGAATCTGGTGAGCGGTTCCTTCCATGCCATTAGTCCCTGCACCACAACTTAGCAATCGTAAAGGAGGTACAGGCCTCTTCCCATTCCTCAGAGCTACAACCTGTTTATCACTCCCTACAACCTATTTGCTCCCAAAAGTGAATATCTCTTCGAGGGGAGCTCCCTGTAATCAATCTCCAGAATGTCGTAACGAGTTAATCATTCAAGGACTAGTTAACACCAACTCAAAGGATGACTTTCTAGAGAGGTTTTCGTGAGCTGTATGCTAATGGAGTACAAGTTACGAGGATCGGTCAAAAAAATATTCCTAATATGCTAATAAGATTTTAAATCACATGGTGATCCGCGTTGGCGATTTGAAATTTTGTGCTTAAAAAATAATGAATCTCGCCATACAGATCTGATACCTATCAAGTGCCTTTTGACGTCAGTCGACAAGAAGCAACATTGTCAGGCATAGTCCCAGTTTACGACCAGTCGGAGATTATCTGCATCGGTCAAACTTGTCACAACATATTCAACTTTCCTATGCGACTCTTTACATTTGCTGTAAGGACACTTTTCGCCGTATTATTATTTCAACATTGTTCTTTGTGTATCAATAGGTTTTCACCTTCAGTGACCGAAAATCTTACCATTCCACGCCATTTTCTTTGTAGTATAATCGGCTTACATTTATTTATCTATTCATCAACTTTTACACACTCTTACCGTCATCGGCCAATCTCTATTGGCTTCCAATTCCTTTCCCACCTTTTATCCGATGATTGTTATTTTCTTTTTAAATGTCCTGTTGGGTCTCTGGTCACTGGTTCAGTGCATCACCATTTCCCACTTAAAATTTTCTCTATATCAAACCACTGCTCTTTTTACACTTCCTTTACTACTAATATTACTACTCATTTTTGTTCTCGCTTTATTTTATTCTGGATGTAGGTGTTTTTATTTCTCTGCTAAATATTCTAACATTGACCCTCCTGGAATCCCGATGTTTCCATTTCACTAATATTTACGATTCCCAAAAGTTCCTATGCGGGTAGCGCAGGCAACAAACGTCATTCACTTCTCACATAGTTCCTCCATATATCCACCATTGTTATACCCGAGATACTCTTTCTATTAAAAAAAATTTGTAATTTACATAAACATTTCAATTTTTTATCCTCATTCGTCAAGTAACACTATTGCATCCTAAGTTAATTTTCATGTCACTAAATCTTGGAAACCTTATCCATACAACCATGGGAAGCTGTGCTAAATGGCGAATTTTTTTAAGAGTTAAGGCATTTTAAATATTATGTTAACTGATCTAGAGAGTTTTATAATTTAAGCAGCCATATTAATTGAGTTATTAAGTCAAACGAAAACCCAGGGAAAGATATGAAATAATAATTTTTTGTGACTGTATTCTATCCATACGTTCTTTTTGACGTGAAAATATAACTTGGACTTAATTTTCAAATCATCCAAACGGGTATATGGAAAACTATTTCCAGATATTCCTTTGGAGAGAAACATGATACACTGAAAGCGTTAAGTTATACTCACGGGTTCTTGGCACTTGGATTTGGCGACTTCATCCATTCTTTGAACAGACGAACACTCCTCCTAAGGCAGTCCTCATGGTCTAGATGACAAGCCCATTTCATTACCATTGTCCGAAGGAGTTTTTGGTTCAGCGATGCGATATCTGCCTTTTCGTGGAGGGCCATAAATATCGGTTCTAGGAGTGTCAGAAGATATGTCTGCAAGGATCCGCCAAAAGACAGGAGGGAAGAAAATGTATTGCTATTTTATCCTTAGTTTTATAAGAACCCAGGTAGTTTAGACCAAGAGGGCTAAACAGGAGATGGAGAAAGTTCCAGTTAAAAGTTAGTAAAGTATAAGGAGGGTGGAAGTTGGTCGGATGTTTTGGAAAATTGACACAGACTAATCTTCCGATTGACAACCTTTGACGCTGAGCATCTATTTCAAATGATTTCATTGTTTAATTGTCCATGCAGAGCGAATGTGTTTTAGTTTACCTCTTTCCAATTACTTGTTACTTAAAATATACTTTGGTACGAGCTTTTAGAGACATTAATAATTTTGAAAATAATCCCTACCAGAATACATTCCGCGACAGGAAGAGCATGTTTCCTAACTTAAACAAAAGTTAAGTTTTTATCCTTCTTAAAATCCATCGCTTTTTATCTAGATTGTGAACTATGGAAGATTACGTTTTACGTGGCAGCCGAGTTTTTAACTCCCTTAGTGGCGCAAAAAAGAATTTCTGAGAAGCATCTAACACCCATGAAGATGAAACTGGCTCAAAGGTTTCAATTCGCGTGCGATGGTCATGAAGTTTTGAACGGGGGAGCTTCGATGAAAGACTTGAATCACCGTTTGAAACGAAGAATGACGTCTACAGAGGCGAAATCATGACGGGGACCTTGAAAAGGCGGAAACATCTCGTTTACTTCTTAATTCAATTAACTATTAATAATATCAACGGCTACATCCTTCTCTTTGCTGCTCTCTTCATCTTCCGTTCGAACTTCTCTTCACACCTCATATACATATATAGGGGAGGAAACCCCTAATGAAAGACAATCCTGTAATGCAGCTGCGCCCTTCGATTGCTGAAGATGAGCCTCTTTACTGAAGTGCAGTGCGCCTGGTTACATTATAAATCCTGATCGCCTTAATTGTTCATCCTTAAGTACCGTTTTCCATACTACTTGCAAGGATTGTAATGATGAGACGATTACCTGCTCCAGGTGTTGCGAGAACTCAATGACTATATTCTTACGTAAACAATTTTTTTTACTGTATCGTAACATGATAAATAAAATTTGAAGTAATTTTCGCAAAACAGTACTTTAACAATATTCAATTCAAGATTCATAATGAAAAAATAACAAAATTTCCACATAGTATTTATCTTCATTGTGAATATTTCAGCATTCCACAACATCACGCCTTATTCTTCATTACGTATTCAATTCAAGAGTCTGCTACCAACTACTTCTGATGACCAAATATGGCGTATGAGTTTGAGGTCATTTGCTGAAATTGCTCACATTTAACTAATGAGTCCATATGGAGAGGTTACGAACTTACGCGAAACATAATTCCACACTAACGATAAAAAATGGATTACATCTTTGTTTTGAGAGATTTCCAAAATGTCCATTCCCCGGTTTTTTCTTCCTTCAAAATTTGAGTCGAATAATAGTTATTTTCAATAATCCGCCGTCCTGTTGCTATGCGTTTTTCGCAAAATTGAAATTATGCTTTTATGGCAGTATGATGAAAGGACAATCTAGTATTGTAGTTTAGGTAGTAATGTAGTAAGATAATACTTGAAAAAATAAAATCTGGTACCAAAAAAAATCACATGAATTGGGTATCCAGAGGCTATGAATCTGTAGCCCTACCTTCAATTGCAAATATTATAGCCTAAAGCTATTGCGCATCTAGTATTTTTGGTTAGTACTCGTAATTAAAATACTTTGCTTTCCACTTAGTAATTTATTCACTACTAGTTTCACTACAAATGTAGCATTTTTAAGTCTGTACATACCTGTACATCACAACCTTGGCCTTGCCTATATATATATACATATA
>WURS02074763.1:0-10343 GCA_011762765.2 Rhinocypha anisoptera | reverse complement strand
TGATGTGGTGGAATTTTAACATGTTGAGTAAATTAGTGCAATTTTCCACAAAAATATAGGTTTATTTCTACCAGGTTGCGATGTTACTACGTCATCATCAGTTCCTGCTGATGATGTAGACCCAATATAGAAATAGATCTATATTTTTGTGGAAAATTGCACTAATTTACTCAACAATTAATTAGGGCACTCGTCTTATTTTAGATGGCATCAAACTCTCTTCTTTTAATAAACAATGAATATAATTATCCGGCTTTCAATTCAATGATGATCCTGAAATATGCGCGTAAATTCCCATTAGTATCGTACATCCCATGATTTTCTGTCGTTTGTCTACAAAGTTATAGCTCTCATTTTAAGGCTTCTGTTTTTTTTTTCGCTCTTGTAAGTAGTGTTTCGGGAGGCAATTACGCCTCCTTAGTTGCTCGCGTGTTGACGCATTAGAAAATTAAGGAAATTATCTTGCATCCTAGAAAAGACATAATATTTATTCGTCTTATTTTCAAGTATAGATTTTAGACACATTTCGGAACGACGAAAGATAACTCCGAGAAAAAGAAATGATTCGTCATTAGTTTATTAGCATTCATCGTGGCGATGCATGCACTTAATTCTTTTCCACGTCCTAATAAATTAGGGAGGCACTTCAGATGTGTGGGAAGTTTTAGGAAAAGAGTAAGCCCCTTGTGGCTTATACGCATACGCAGTCAGAGAACGTCTTCAACTCGGGAGACTTGAGATATTTGTTTATATTTCATAGTATTTTAAAATTGAGTTTTAAACGCCAATAGATGATTTATTAAGAGGAATATGTCTCAAATTCATATTTTCCTGTGCAGCTTACAGGATGACTTTCATAGTATTATAATTAGCTATCACTTTTTGTTGTCAAAGTGTTCGTTTATTTTCCGCTGCAGTAAAATATCGTCTAGTATTAGTTATTTTGAATCGCTTCAGCCCTTTCGTGTGCATTTAATATGAAACCGCTGTCGTGGAACATTCTGAACAAATCACAGTGTTAAAACCCCACGCTTTTAGGACCGGGTTGTCACTTGGAAATTCATCGAAACTTTTAAATTCTCACAGGTGCATGTATCTGTTTTATTTTTTCTCCTGCCTTCGAGCAGATCATAAATATAGGAAATAGTTTCCGGCGTGACTTCGTGGAACTGCTTCATGATTAAATGAGACACAACTTTGAAATTCCACATATATATATTCCATAATATATGTGGAATTTCAAAGTTGTGTCTCATTTAAGATGAACTTTTGTCAGTTTATAAAAGTACATAGATACCAATTGGGAACTCACAGCAGCAGAAATGGAAAAAGTATGTGGATGCCTATTACGATTTTTCCAAAAACACAAGAAGTGATTTTACAAAAGAATGGTTCAAAACTTCCATAGGAGAAATTCATACATAATTCATCTGTGCCTGCCAATGGGTCCAGTAAATAAAATAAACTTAAAAATTACTGGACAGGCACTGGTAAGGTGATAAAAACTTCATATTCCAACAATTTCATGTCTTACAAAAGTTTTCTCTTGTAATCAAAATTCCTTCATCTTGTTGATAACTGAAAAATCAATAAAGATGATAGACTAAGAAAGATCTCACCTGTGACAGGCTATCAAAATAAAGGTTTTTAGTTGTGTCAGACTTTCCAGAGACAAACTTTGCAGTGGATGATGGTAGCCTGATGAAATATCTTGGCACCCACTCTGTTTGGAGGACGATAAATATCCCAGCAAAATTGCTTGCCTTGGAATCAGGTTTTAAGCCCTTTTTACATGATGCAAGTACTTGTTCAAGACCAATGAACGTGAAGCCATGAATGTGTACGTCATTTATGTCATGATTGTATTTCTTGCATACACAAAAAAAAGGTGTTTTCATCATGTTACAAGTGTTCTAGAAATTCTTCTGCTGAATAGCAATGCATTGCATGATTGTTTTTTTAAAACAGCAAAGTGCTTAAGTGGAAACATAATGGAAACAGAGGGACAAAAATCCTGAAAAGGTGGTCAAAATGGCAAAAAATGATGTCAAATTTAGATTAATTTTGCATATTGGGTCAGATACACTATGATATTTGAGCCACAAATTTTATTAGATAAGTAGGTATATAACTCAGCACATACTATAAGTGTCAAAGTGACTGGTATGAAGTAACTTGCATGGAAAAATAGAAACTGTTCTAATCTGGTGCATTTTTTAGTTTTGTAAAATTATAGCAGCTCTGGAAATTTAGTTAATTTCAGAATGTTTATTTTAAATTTAATTCAAAGTATACCAGTTATTACAAGTTTATTAAGATGTATAATTATTATGAAAAATTTCTGAAATGTATAAAAAGTTATATTTTATATGAAATTCTGTAGAAAAGTTCATGACAAATTTTAGATGAAAATTTTAACTACGAGAATCTATGAGAAATGCTGTACTTTTTGCACAAAATACTTTTATAAGTAAAATAAGTTTTTAGGCCCTTCCTACTAAAAAATCTAGAACAAAAATGCCAACTTCAAGTAATTTCCTAAATTTCTGAAAGGGCTTATTTTTATTTTACAAAATAGATTCCTCAAGGTAGAAAAACAGCAGAAGTTCAGGAGGAAAGGTGGTTGAAATTAAAGGCATATGTCAAAATATAACCACAGTAATGTGACATTATTTGTAGTTGTTTTCATGCATGTTTGTAGTGAGAAGTCTTACATTGTCCCACATATTGTGGATGATGTTCTACTATTTTATTTTGTATGCAGGTTGCTTCATTCTGAGTGCAATGTGTCACTTAACATTTGGGAGTGAATGTGAATATTTGGTGGTGGCTCACCCCCTGCCACACGCCCTTGCAGTGGTTTGCAGGGCAATGCTTAGAAGTAGAAGTAGATAAATGTGGTGGAGGTGGTCTGTGCATTAGATAACCTGCACAGTAGGCTTCTATGTGAAAATTGCGAGAAAACTTATACAAGAAAAGAACAGGCTCTATTTTTCAATGCAAGTTGCAAGTGTTTTTGCAATTTTTGGTGTTTACAATGTGAATGTCTGGATGTGCAAGTGTTCGCCCATCAACTCATGTAAGTACTTATGTAAATAGAACTTTATAAAACATGAGAAAGTTCATTAGGTGATTGCCTACAATTTTGTATTTATACTGGCTGGAAACCATAAGGAGTAATCGATATTCCATCCAGTGAAACTATAGTGCAAGAACTTTTGAATCATTACTTTGGTAAGGGTCACTTACTGTAGCACTAAATAACTGGTGCCTGCCCTCTTTCTAAAGATGAAAGAAAAAAACTGTTCTGGGTACAGTATGACTTCATATAAGGCATGTATCACCACAAGTCAAAGAGTGGCAATTGAAAAAAGAGGACTTAAATGTGTTGTTTAGCAATGAAATAGCTCTGCTGGGACCTGGAGAGATGAAAAGAAAGTTCATCTGCTATCCAATTGCTACAGAACACTTAGAAATGACAGCCATAGGAATGATCACAGAAAAACAAAGGTGTCAATCATAATACCAAGGCATTATCTCAATTACAACCTGCATAAATGAATGCAGCTTATAGGACCAAAATTATGATTACCTTTACCATTATAAGTCCTTAGAATAAAGCATACAAAAAGATATATTTCTACAATTGGAGAAAATTTGTTCTTTGGCCTATAATTTCACTGTTTAAGTATTGTACAAGTAAGGAAACAAGGTGAGTAGTGTTTTTGTTTATAAAACAAAGTTCGTGTTATTTAATTCTCTTCCTAAATTTCCTCCCTGTTTGTCCTGTGTACACTGAATTGAAGTTACCACATTTCAATTTGTAGGCTCCACTTTCTTGTTGTTTTTCTATCTTTTTCTTGGTGTGACTCCAAATGTTTTGTAAGTTGTATTTGTTGTAGAAAGAATGTTTTACTTCTGTTATGTATATGTTTTAGTGCTTCATTTGTTGTACATATAGTACTGCCACCAGGGAGAGAGGCATGCGCTTGATGCCTGTTGCTGGGGGGTTTCGGGGTCAATGTGAGGGTTGGCTCACTCTAGCAGGCGAGGAAAAGCGTAAATAGTATGCCATTGTCGATTCCTGCATTTGTGGTAGTCCCTAAGAAAACTTTAGCTGACTTTAGCATAGTTGTATGCCAAAAATATCTTTTTATAAAATTATGCTATAATTATTAATATTGTATAAAGAAGTTTAACTTTTTAATAATAGTTAATAAATTAATAACAAATTTTACCTGCCAAAATTTCTGGCAGGAAATGCTGTAATGGCTGTATCTTTGGCGGGAAAAAGAGTAACGGCTGTTTTACGGTAGAATCAGGTTGGTCAGAGTTGCAGGTCCTTCTGATTCTTCCTTTCTGAGCCTTTTAGTTCCAACTACGGTGGGGATGGCTAAATGCATCATCCTGGGCTGTGGCAATAAGACCAGTTGACGATTAAGGTGAGAATTTTTATAGATAAAATGTATCTCCATGCTAACTTCAGTTGACTCAGGATTTTGTGATGAATATTTTAAAATATTAGTTTTAATCATAGAGTCTTCAAGAAATAAGTCGTTAGATTCACCAATGATTACCACTGCATCAACAATTAGCATACTACAACATTAATTTTTTCTAATTAATTATGCAAATATTATTAATATTATGCTTATGACAGGATACCACATCCCGTATCTCATGATTGGGGAAGGTACGATCAATGGATGGTTTTGAGTGGCAATACCGAAGTGTCGAAAATGGACAAGATGACTGCCTACCAGAATAAAAGAATTTCCGCAAGGCATTTCTCTGAAGGGAAATTCGTCCCTGGATCAAAGAAGCCTTGCCTGACCTTCATCTTCCTGGTAATTATTAATCATTATCATTGACTTAGTGTTTTACTTAAAAGATTACGTCAGCTTTTATGGATAAGTCTTATTTATGTAACTGTTAACATTTCAGACACTCTCATGGATATTCAATGTCCGGCCACACCATTGGCACCTGGTAATATGACAATAAATTATCTTTTTCGTGAGCTATTATAGCAAGTTTTACTTTAATTGTGAGAAATTTATTCATGGTGTCAGGAAAGCAGCAGAGTTGACTCCCAAAGCTAAGTATTTTTATAAGGCTACCAAACGTTTACAGAGTTCCTGGTTCGACGTTCCTCTGCTAAAGTTGTTAGTTTTAAAAAAAGACTTCTGGCAGCAGATGATGCTTTCAATGTTTTTTCTAGGAGGTCATTTGAAGGTCTTTCACAGGTTCTCTCAACATTTCTGCAAGTTCAACTAAGTCAAGCCTCAAGGAAATGCAAAGGTCACAGATTTACATTAGATTATAAGGTTTGGGCTCTATCTCTCTTCAAAAGAAGTGGTAGAGCCTATGACTTTCTATCAAAATGGTTTGTTCTTCTTTCTCGAAGATGTTTGCAAAGGTAATTATCTGGCTTATCCTTCTCAACAGGCATTAATAATGACATGTTTGATCACCTGTCACAGATCATCAGGAAGATGAAAAAGTTAGATCGGCATTGCATTTTATTGTTTGATGAATTGAGCTTGTCTCCCCAGCTAACTTTTCTGGAACATCTCGATTTTATTCAAGGTTTGAGGACTTAGGTGGTGGAAACAGGGCTCCAAGATTTGCAGATAAAGCCTTAGTATCCATGGTGAGAGGCTTGACGAGGTCTTATAAACAGCCTGTTGCTTATGTTTTCCCTTCAGGGACAATTAAAACTTTAGATATTTCTAAATTAATCAAAGAAGTTATTACTTCACTTTCTAATTCTGGTCTAGAAGTGTCTACGCAACAGTTTGTGATCAAGGCCCTACAAACGTTACTGCAATTGCAAAATTATGTTCAGAAACGAGGGAGTCTGTCCTCAGAAGTGGTGAGGAATATTTGGGGGATTACTTCTGTGTTAATAGCATTAAAGTAATTCCCTTGTTTGACCCACCACATCTGTTGAAAGAATTTGAAATAGACTCCTTAAAAAGGATTTAAAGTTTTGTTTGTAGGGGAAAAAAACAGCCACCTGGTGCTATATCCGTCAGTTTTATGCCAAGGACTGTGAAGGAGAGGACAGGGCTGTTCCAAAGCTAACAGATCACCATGTTGTCCCAGAAAAGATTAAGAAGATGAGTGTAAAATGCTGCGCACAGGTCTTCAGTCAGAGGCTTTCATCAGTAATGTCACTTATGGCCAGAAAGGGTAAGTGAACTAATATACTGTCATTACAAATTGTGTTCATGATGTCTTCAGGTTAAGCAGTAGTTCAATGATTAATTTTTAATTTCCAGACCCTAATGGCAGTCAGGCAATGGAGATGGCTTCACTTTTGAAGTTTTTCGACACATTGTTTGACAGTGTGAATGGCCGTGGATGTAAACCACAGCAGGGCAAGCCTCTCCTGTGCACAGTGTCATCTTCTTCAGGGCATATGAAGTTCTGGGCTGAGGCAGTTAAAATCTTGGAGTCCATGGCATATACTGACGGACTGAAGGATAGTAAGACACCTTCCATTGTTAATTAGTGTAGGATGCTAAGAAACATAAGACAATTATGGCACAGGTTAAGGGTTGATGGATTCAAATCTTTTTCTCCAAGAAATCTTAATCAAGATCCCTTGGAGAATAAATTTGGATCCATTAGAAGCTATGGGTTTTGGAATGTTAATCCAACATGCAACAACTTTGTTGGTATGTACAAGGCATTGCTTTTGAATGACATATTATCTCCCCATTCTGTGGGTTCAAACTGTGAAGAAGATGATGTGAGGTACGGGATAGTCTTAAACAGTATATTAAAAGTTCAAGGCCATCGAGTACCACACCATCTTCTCTCCCTGGTGGTATCTCGAATGTTTCTGGAGAGTGTGACATTGAGCCATCAGAAGAGACGAGTTCCCCTCGGATGGAGTAATAACATGTTATTCACTGCATTCCCAGCAGTGGATATGCTGAGGAAATTACAGCCTATACATTGCCTCACTTGCTACCACAATCATTACAATACCATAGCACAACCCCATGGTCTATCATTGGCATTCATACATATATACCAGACATCCATAACCCTAATCCACCAACATTTACCTTCATCATCATTTAAATATGGTGTACGGGCCCGCCTCAAAAACCTTTTGATAAACAGTATTAACATATTGCTGAATGCCTGTGATGATCACCTAACCACATATGGTGCAAAGTTTAGCACTGTTGTGGTACGAAATGTTGTTACCACATGGTGCAACAATGTCAACAGATATCTGAATGGCAAAGACATGACAGATTCCACACACAATGACCATATTAAAAAATAGCTCGGTAATATTTTTTAAAAAGAAAGCAGAAACATCGTTGATGCAGTTGGATTGGCATTCCATCCATCTGACCATAATTCGTTAGTATCCTACTCCAATTAAAATTTCAAAAGTTGAATTTTTTAAATATTGTAATTTGTCTATTTATTTGTATTGATTTGGCTGTGCAAGCATACAATATGCTTGCACAGAGTAATATGAATATATTGTTTTGAAGCAGGAAAATTTAAATGTTTCTCATGCTTCATAAAATTTAACTTTTGAAGTGAAATCACATGTAATATGTTCAGTGATATTTGTATATATTATTTTGAAGCAGGGAAATTTAAATGTTTCTCATGCTTCACAAAATTCAACTTTTGAAATGAAATCACATGTAATGTGTTCAGCGATATATGAATTTATTGTTGAAATCTTAGATCTATATTATGATTCTATTTTTTGAATCTATTAGTTGAAAGAACTCGAAATAATAGGCAATGATTGTAATGCAGTTATTTTTTGCATGTGAGCATTGGCGGTAATGGAAGAAACTTCACCATTTAAGCCTCCGGGTTACAGTGTTGTTGCCTCATTTTGTAGAGAGCTGACTAAAAATGGGGGAGTAATGATATTAGTGAGGGACAGCTTATCAACCACTTGTAATAATATTCAGTGTAATTCTTTTACTGAGGAGGGTGTTTTTGATTGTGTGTTTGTGATGGTTACAAGAAACAACATATCTTTATTTATTTCATTCAAAGACAGCACAACGCCAATTATATTGAACATATAACAAAGTATCTTCTGTGGTTAGCTCTATTTTTAGATCTCCCTCCAGCCAGTTTTCGGTATTTATAAATAAGTTGGACTGCCTTTTGGACTCATTGTGTGGATCCTTCCCTAAACATCATTTAACTTTAACAGATGATTTGAATCTAGATATACAATCTAAATGTAATAATGTCATCAACTTTGTGAACCTCCTGGAGTCCTACTATCTGAAAAACTATTTACACGGGCCTACTCGTATCACTAGTCATTCTGTTACCCTTCATGACAATGTTATATCTAGCTTCAACCCTGATCATATTACATGATATTGTTGTGAGTCACATATCAGAGCATTTACCTGTCGTGGCAGCATTTCCTATAAACACAAAAGTGACCCATAAGAATTTGTATAGGCTTTCATTTTCTGAAGGTACGTAATACATCTACTATCATTGATCTAATTTCACTAGAGCACTGGTCAAGATTATTTTATTCTACAAACTTTGCCAAGAAGATAATAAAGAACTCCAAAACAGTTTAGCCGGAAGGCGTGGGTTACAAATGAAATACAGCAGATGTCTCACCTACTTAAAAACTAGCAATATTAATTAAAAATAATGATGATGAACATCTTAAATGCAATTACCATAGTTTAAAAAAGAAGTACCACCAAACTATCAACCATGCTAATAGATTTTATAATGATGAAAGGATTAGACTTGCAGACAACAAATCTAAAATAATATGGAATATTATAAAGGAAACCAAGCCAGAGAACAAATCATCTGCACCACCTCCTATAACCAATCCCTCAGGGAACATAATTACTGACTAGATTCAACTGGCATCAGATTTAATGGATTTTTTCTCCCAACATAAATCCTCGTCAACGACTAATACACCTCAAACTAACTGCTTCACTCTTACTTCCTCTGTTCCTCACAGCTTAACAGGAATTAAAAGTTACTGTTAAAAATCTTGGGTTAAAATCAAGTGCTTGAGTTTAAGTCCCAAGTATCATCTTAAAACACTCCTTTGATTTAATAAAGTATCCCCTTAAACTCGATTGTCTCAGGCTTGACAACGTGGAAATTCATCTTAACAATGAAAAAAATACTGTGTAGCTTTCCACAAATTTTTATTTCTTGGTTCAACTAGTTTCGACGCCTATGCTTTGAAACTAGTTATACCAAAAAATAAAAATTTGTGGAAAGCTATACAGTATTTTCTTCATTGTCAAGTATCCCTTCTTTTCTTAGTGAATGAATCTCTTAAGTTAGGCATTTTCTCATATTCGATGAAAACTGCAAGGATTATCCCCCTATATAAAAACAAAGTAAGTAAGTAAGATATGAATTATAGGCCAATATCATTGCTCAACCAGTTCAGAAAAATTTTTGAAAAAATTTTCTATAATGGACTTCTTGAATATCTTGAGAAGCACTGATTACTCTCACCTTTTCAAAATGGTTTTAGTTGGGGAAAATCAACAGCTTCTGTGATATTGCAAATGGTAGACTATGTACTGACAGCATTAGATCAGAATGAAGAATCCTTGGGACTATTTTTTGACTTTACAATGGCCTTTGTTAGTGTAAACCAACAAATTCTCCTCAAAAAACTTATAAGCTCTGGTGTCAGAGGTACGGCCTATGACTGGATAGAGTCATACATGCATAACCGTATGCAGTTAGTCGAAATTGTGGATGGTGGAGCAAAATATTCCTCACCTCAGAAGGTTGCTACACTAGGTTTCTTCAGTTGGTCATTCTTGGACCAGTGCTGCTTTTATTATATATAAATGATTTGACTGATAGAATTAGCTCTATACCTGGTTGTCAATCAATTTTGCATGCTGACAATACCAATGTTATGCTACAAGCTCAACCAATATCAGTTTTTACATCAGATAGCAAACAAGAATTCTATCTGTACATAATTAATAGTATATTATTTTGGGATACCTCCACACATGCTGATAGAATTTTTTAAATTCAAAAAAGGGTTATTCAGCTAATTACTAATGAGCGTTTAATAATAATATTAATCTTTATTTATATTGAGTTTACACGCATAGGAAGTGCTATGATAGATGTCGTCAAACAATTTAAAATACAAAATAAAACACATAAACCTCTATAAACATAGAAAATACAATCATACTCTAAACATTAAAATACTAGATTAGAGAAATCAAAATCATAATTCTCCTCCAGGGAGTAGAGGGGTTTGGAGATGAGCCAGTCATAGAGAACCCTACGGAACACCTTATTGGAGACTGTTT
>WURS02074752.1:0-10344 GCA_011762765.2 Rhinocypha anisoptera | reverse complement strand
CGGCACGAATCAACTCCCCGTGGGTCTAGAGCGGTCCACAGACGATTAATGGTTTCACACCCTCTGACATGCATGCCACTTGCCGAGCGAAGGAAATACGCGGAATCTAACAGAAGGGCTATTATACTGATTCGAGCTCTGATAACTCGGTCTATAATCTCGCTCATTTCGGTCAATAGGAGCCAGGTCTTGCATCTTCCCATGAGATGGAGTTCTTGAACAACTATGGCAAACCGATAAAATTTTGTAAGTGAATGATTCTAATATTGATATCAGATTTAATATTTCAAAAATACTGCCGAAAGTAGAATGTTGAATACAAGACTCTAAATAAAATATGATGATCAAGATTAAAATATAGGGAAGGTGAGATCGTGTGGGTAAAGATAATATTTAAGTAATAAGGTGATTATAGATAAGAGAGTTTTATGTAAGTGAATTAGAACACATCACGTGTAGAGGCTGGTCTCCCATCGGGCTTCTCTCCAGGTGAAGGATAGAGGGATGCTAGCCAAATACGGCTGGTACTGGGGAAATAAAACACTCAGGGTGGGCCAAACCAGTACTTCTGGCTTGTAGAGAGAGGGTATCACCTCAAAGGCTAAGAGAGATAACCCTAAAAGAAAAATTCAGATCCTCTGAGTCAGGGATTGGGCGATGGCCCAACTCCCCATCTCGGCCAAAATACTTCGGCGTTCTGAAACTAAACGTCAAGCCTCAGAAATTGGAATGCCATAAGATGAAGCGACTAAAGCTTAGGAAAACGTTAATGAAATTGCATGGAATGAATGCATGGCATATTCAAGGACTATTTACGAATTCTAAGGAAGTTTCTCAAGAAAAAAAATTAAACGTCTAAATAAATTGTCTGCTCCTTAACGGAAACTAAGAATAAAGGAACGGAAATGTAAATAATCAGAGTATGGTCGTATCTACAATGCAGTTCCAAAGAGATCCAAATCGTGAGTTTCAATAGTGACTCACTGCAATTCAATAAAATATTAAGACAATTTATGGAAGAGAATCACAAATTTTTGGTCTGTACGCTCCCACAGACTCCAAATTTATAGAAAAATATTAATTTCAATCGACTCTGACTGATGCCATATTTAACATCGTTAGTAGGAAAGATATAATTTTAGGTGACTTTCAAGGCCGGATAGGCTCCAAGTAGTGTGAACGTGTTGTGGGTAAATATGATGAGGAGACTATATTCTAGACTATAGCGGTTTTAGAGGTAACATTTCCTGTACAGATATTTTTTGTTTAAGAACCGTGATGGCAAGCCTGTACCACCTATGGTTTTCCACGAAAAGGTGGTACCCATAAAATCACTCAACTTTGGTTAACTAGAGGTGTCCAGACTCGTCACCGGTACTTGAACTCGGGTCCCCCGTTTAGTAGTCAAGTGCTCTACTATATACGTATGTTTATAATGCAAGATTTTATAGGTATATTTATGATTATAGGATTTTATAGGATAGAATATTGCAAAAGACGCCATTCTGTAATAATTGAGGTGGTCATTTATTTCATTGGATTTTTGTATTATATTTCAGTAACATTTCCAAGGTATTCAAGTTCTAATCCAAGGATCTTT
The DNA here is from genome assembly GCA_011762765.2 of Rhinocypha anisoptera. Lineage (NCBI taxonomy): Eukaryota > Metazoa > Arthropoda > Insecta > Odonata > Chlorocyphidae > Rhinocypha > Rhinocypha anisoptera. The sequence goes on along the minus strand of WURS02074752.1, from coordinate 8,744 downwards.
AAGAAACCAATGTATTAACACCTGTTACGTGTAAATTAACAGTAGACTCATTTATGGGACTCATAAGGTAACCTCTTACCTGAGAGATGGCTCTAAGTGAAGCTTCGTGGTATGCGTTTATTGAAAAGTATTACATGGCATTGGTTACCATCGGGAAAATAAGGAAATGTTATAACTTACACTTGGCAGAAGATAAAAAGCATCATGATTCTAAGCACAGATGTTACGTCGCATCAATTCTCATGGATACATTCTCACTTGAGTATCCACTTGATCCGAATAAACATCGTCGCAGCAACACATTATAGAAGATAAGCATCACAGGATCTATTTATATTAAGACGAATGCGCTTAGAAAAATTCGCAGCAATATGAAATGGAGGCTGAAAAACATTGTCAAGTAAACAGACGCATTTTCCCACTCATACGTTGCCTCCCGTTAAATAACAAGCAAAACGGTCTTGAAACTGCTAAAAGACATTTAAAAAATGCGCTATTAATAGAGAAATTACGACTCATTTTCAACGCAACACTTTTGAGCAAACGCACATCTGCTAACTCTAACGCGAGTTTTTTTTGGCATATTCATGCAACAATGCCTTACGACACATTTCCACTCACGAACCTCCGTTGCCATAGTCTTGCCAACAAAAAAAAAGGTTGTGATATTAGAAAAATGACAATACACTTATTTTATTTATTGGGAAACTTCGAATAAAATAGTTTTGGTTTATTTTCGTTTTTGGTTTTCTTCTTTGCATCTCTTCATTCTATGCGTACCTATAACATGGCCCAGGGGAATTTTGGGAGTAGAAGAGAAAATAAATTTAACATAATTTGTAAATAATATTGTAAGCGGTAAGCAGGCATGAAATAATCAATAAGAATCAACAATTTGAGCTTTGACTGAACCTCGAAAGATACGGCATACTCCTCTCTCGCAATTACACAGAAAATAGCAACAACAAGAACAAATTGTCACTATCACAAAACTTTGATCATGAGAAAATTATATACAAAGAACAAAGATCACAGACTTAACGACAACACGCCAACACAATGATAACCCAAGTACTTATACACAAGACTCACGACGAAAGCTTGGATAAACATAGGTACAACCAAAAAATGTTTAGGACTTTTCTTCAATATTATCAACGTTATCAATCCGAAGACTGATTTGTAGTACCTCCGTATCAGAGACGGCTACCCTCCATGCGTCGCATATTTATGGACAGCCATGTATATTTTGAAGTTATTTCTTCATACAAACTCCATAAATGACTTTTCTTTGGGGGAAAATTAACGAAAACAATTATATGATAGTATTGCTACAACATGGATTAACGTATATCCAAGCTGTTTCCAACTTGGAAGTTTGAATGCAATTCAATCTTTCATGTTGCAAGTTGAAATGCCGTAGGTGATTTAAAATCGCTGCCAACTTCAAAAAGTTTCCGTGAATTGATGGGAATTTACACGAATTTCTCCATGTAGTTGCCAAGAACCCTAAAGCAGGTTTGTCGTGCTAAGCAAGGCTTACTTCGGCTCGTGCACTGCGAATGAATTCTGTTAATTTTTAGGTTTTTTGTTAAAAAAATACAACTTTATTAAGGTTTTAAGAATTGATCATTTTTAAAACCATAAGACATCAAAGAATGAACCTGAAAATATTTATTTTGAAACAGCTAGGTAGTTAAAATGTCTATTCTACGCAAGTAAAACGGACGAATTTTAACAACCAGTTAACCGTTGAAATCAGCAGCGTACATTTGAAGGGAAAATGTATTAAATTAAGCCTAAAATATTTTCCTTTGAGTTGTGCAAATTTTTTATCTTGGCAATGACATCCCATACTTTCTGTGATCAAATTTTTTGAGGTGAAAGTTTAAGGTCAAATCCTCGTCGTGCATATATTTGAAATTCTTTTTCAATATCATTCTTTTGAAGAGGTTTTTGAAGGGAATAACTTAAAGTTTTCCCTCAGAGTTATCTGATGAATGTTACGACGGAACACCTTTCACGTTGCATGGTAGCCAAATACCGACGAAATCGTTCCATTGCAGCCTACAAAACTGCGTCGGCAATCTTAAGACACGGTGGTCCGTCAATTACATCTACGGCTTCGAGAAATCGGATTCCCTTTCTCGTCATCCTAAGGGTGTGTTAATAAACAAGTCTGGAGCTAGACGGAAACCGTGAGAATAGTTTCTTTTTTTTCTCCGTCGTCTAACAACGTTAATAAGGAGAGTGCACCCTGGCAAGGGGCACGCCAGAAATCTTCAAAACAATCCCACTAAAAGCGGAGGAATACTTGCCGTCCACTCACAGTGGAGGACGAAAGGACGCATTTTTTTCCGTCCTGGGGCGACTGGGTGTGCGTCTGTGAGTGTGTTCGTATTCGCAACCCGCGTTAACGACGGCGAATAAGATTGGACGCACTCGAAGCTCGACGCCGAAGGAATCAAGAGGAAGCGAAGCGGGGAAGAGGGAGAGCTAAGCGAAGCCATTTGCAGAACGCCGCAAAAGCCTTCGGACAAACCGAGGGAGCATAAAAAGAGGACGAAAGGGATTTGAAAAAAAAGAAAAAGAAGTGGACGTGAAAAATGACGAAATTGCGCTCGCGGCGATAATGGGAGGACTACTGAAAAAAAACCGAGAAAGAAGAACTGATACAGGACAATAAAAGTGAGTGGTGCGAAAGTGAAGGAGAAATAACAGGCCAGGCGGAAACGAAAATAATTCTGACGAACAAGGACTCCTCTCCAGAAAGGAAGTGGATGAAAAATAGAAAAAAAATGTAAAGGTCAAAGGGACAGTGCCCGGCAAAAAGTGGTGAGGAATGGAACCACCTATAAATACGGACGAAGGCTGAAAGGAGCTATTCATCTAAGTGACTTTTTTTAAATGCGTTACGTAATAATGTTCATCATCTTGTTATATAAAAATTGTTCCAACATCCTCTAGCTTTATGTGAATGTTCGCAAAGCAATGTACTTATTTAGACCTTCACTAGAGTGGGAATGCGTCAGAGATAACGTTCAAGGGGGTCGTTTCCGGCTACTGCTTCATAGAAGATATCTTGGCATGTGGATTGCTGTAATGTTCCTATGAAATATTGCGTGGTATATTCTCTGATGAAAAAAATTATTCAGCTTTTATCTATCAAAGAAACAGAATAAAATCATGGAATTCCACAAAGTAAAACTTTAAATGTTTCTTTTATAAGATTATTCACCTTCACATTTTTCATTGGAGGTTACATTATTTTTTATTCATAATAGAGTGTTTATGGGATTAACTCATCCTGATATGGACTAAAAATAAATTATACAACAAAAAAATCGCATATCGCAATTTTGCAGTTAATAAACTTGACAATATGTTAAATGTAAGAAATTTATAAAATAATACCGTCAGAAAAAAGTTTATTACAAACAGAAATGATGGTAAAAATGTAAGGAAAAGATGAAACTATATATATATGAATCGTAGCGTATGCAGTCAATATGAACCTGTTCCCTGAAGAAGGTATATGAGCTGAGTGGAAGGCTGGAAAAAATGAAAGGAGAGGGAGAAAAAGAAGCGTTGAGATTGTTAGAGGAAGTAAATTAAAGAGAGTAGGAAAGGGGATGGTGCTCAATTTTGAAACTTATAACATAAAAGCCCGTTATTAAATTTATAAAGTTAGACGAAAAGAGGGGGAACGGAGGAAAGTCAAAAAAACCGAAAATACTAAGAAATGAAGATTAATATGCTTTTGTTCGATGAAAAAGGTATTTTTGTAGTGTAATGCTGCAAAAGTGCAAAGTTCAGTAGGACACTTCAGCTTCTATGGGAAATGCCATAATTTATCAACGCCTACCTCTGCTATGGAAACTGCCTTCATTCTAAGGTGCTTGTGATGTTTATAGGCGCGTCAACATCTTGGTTATTAGCGCCTTCATTCTAAGGTATATCATTAATTAAACTCCTGAAATATTGTATACGTTTTACTCGTTTTTACGGTTCAAATGGCTCCAATAACTCCCTTCGGTTTACTTATAAGTAAAAGTACCTATAGTTGTCTCTGGGTCATCATTAAATTCATCCAATATTTTAACGAAATTCAATTTGCTGAAACCCGACAATAGTCCTGACAATACCCTCTCAATTTTATTTTCAATCTTTACCATGGTCAATATCAAATACCGTATTGCAATCATTGTTTCGCATAATTGAATTTCAACGGTACACAAGCGGATACTAAAGTTCTAATTACTGAAAATATCTTTATCATAATAATAATAATTACCCTGTAAAGCAACATCATGTTTTGAGAGGTGGCGAAATGATGCTGCGACAAATCAGTTATAAAGCATAATATTTCCTGCATAATTTTGCCATTTTCACTTTTAAAATCTGTTTAGCGCTAACTTTCAACTTTTAAATTTCCTACAAAACATAAAACGCAATACTAAAGAGTTGAAGCTACTAGCAATAAGATTGTTTACTGTCGAACGGAAGGCGTAGTGATATATTTTCTTTTCACATAGCTAAGTCACAGGGACATTCAAAAATAAATTGTTAAAAGTTAAATTTTTCAATAGTAGTGTTTACTTGTATTACGCATATTTCAAATAAAAATATCACCAATAGAGTAAATTTACTAAGTATTTAACAGATGTCAAAGGCTACAATTATCGCCTGCTCTTAGCATTTCATTTTAATATGTATTTATCATCATTATCATAAGGTTTCATTGAGCTCTCAGCCTAACGGAAGGTCCTTGGCGTCAATGCAATTAAAAATTCTTACCAATACATTCTTGCACGCCTATAACTTCATTACACACCTCTGATCGCCACCGTTAATCATATCCATTAACTTTTCCAGTGTATCAGGATCCTAGGAAGTCACTACCATATTTTCAGCATACAATACATTTTATCCATTTTACTCCCACTTTTTCTCCTATGTCCCCCTCTCTTTCCAAACTTTTCTCGAATATTTCTCCCTGAGAGGCGGTAACTCTGAATTTCATGCCAACTTCCCACCATTCACTCAAGCTATGACTAAATCTCACCGCCACACACTTATTCTTGTTCAGCCTTTTTATCCATAGCCCCTCTCTAGATTCTACTTCATTTTCATAAAATCGGCTTTTACCGATTCAATTTTGTATTACTTACTGCATTGATAAACAAAGTATACAATAAATCAAAAATAACTGGCTATGATGCATGATAATAAAAGCATTTTGCTAATTTATTCCACAGAGTTAATTTCATTCGTCTCATAACGAAGCGTTCTTAACAATAACGACCTGGCACAACTGATTTGTAACCAGCCAGCAACCAGCTAGATTATTTCACACGTCGTATTAATTTGTTTGTGGTCTCACATCAGATAAATCGCCAATGAACAGTATTAACCACAAGCGAGCCTGAAAATTAGACCAAACTCCAGTTATATGGCGTTGGAACTTCAGTTTTATGGCCCAAGCTGCCTGCAGATCCCATGGAATGTTGATGTGAGCAGGGCTACCGTTCGTGGCTCATAAATTGAGTTTTCCAAACAATTTAGCGGCTCGGGAGTTACTCAGCACAATTAAGGGAGTATATAACGGAACAATTATACGCTACAAATACCAGTCTCCCCCGTAGTTAATATAACGGCTATTCAAATCAATACACCACGCCGCCCAGGGACTCAGCCATTCTCAAACATGATAGGTACGTAATAATAATCGCTGAATCGGTGTTCATTGACAGCTATTGATTAACAGATAACCATCATTTGTTTGGCTTATTTCTCTTTGAATGCATGCAAAAATTAACTCCATGGAGTGTAATCCAAATATAGTTAATTCCGTGAAGTTTGTCTCATTCGTAATGTGCTTTCCAATTTTTTCAGAATGATGGAAAATGGTTAACACTTAGATCGAAGCACATCTTCTAGAATACTTTAAATAACGGGGATATTGTTTGACCAATTATTAGCCTCGTCCCAGTTCAGTAAAAAGGTTACTATCGAATAAATTTTTCTTCCCGTGTCTACTGTCTGCTTCTCCATAAATGATAAAGCGAGGCAGTGACGGTGTGAACTTAACCTACACCCGGCGGTGGGGGCAGCGGTGCTTCGAAATAATTCAATGTAGCCTGTGGTGGTACCTCGAGAGACAAGCCAACGGGTAGCTTCATTTATTTTCCTATCCACGATTCACTACGTTTCTGCCTTCACTGAGCTTAACCCAAATTCACCTTACGCTCCCAAAGAAAATAATCAATACAAATAATACCTTTCGGCAACTTTTTCCTTTTTTATATAAAGACGTAAATTATACTGCTTCACATTCGTGTTTAATTTTTCATTCCCGCAAGAACACAGTTGAATTTTTTGCGTATTTTAAATGAAACGGAATCTATATATGTCGGTGTTTACTCCTCGCCAAAGAAAAGGTATTAGATACGAGAAAGTACAAATGGGCCAACAAATTCAAGTTTACTTTTTTGGTAAAGTCGTTCCATATCAGATCTGTAATGCATATTAAATAAAAATGACGGTATGATATATGAGAAATTTACTCGAATATCGCATACAATCTCCATAAAAACGCAAGCGATGTAGATATATTGTTTTGATCAAGCTTTAGCTTACAATGATTCGATCCGTTTTCTGTGATTAACATATAATCACTTCGAACGCTTTCCACCAAAATATTGCAGTTTATAGGATCTTTTTTATTTACTAATAAATTCTTGTATTTAGGAATCCATATAATAATGATAGTTAAGCCGTATAAAATAATTAAAGATTCCGGAAATGTGTACATATTTTTATTCTTACAATTATCATTTATACCTATATTATTTCTCTCCAACTGTATAATAAGTAAATGTACGTCATTTCCAATATCTGACAATTTAGTTTACTGACGTTAAAAGACCAAATATAGGCGTAAAACACTTAGAAGTTAACAAGTAAAATATGAGATGATAAGTAGTCTATTTTATGTCAGAATAAAGGAGCTTTTTATAAATTTATATAAGCGAAGTCATCGCCATTGCCGTAAAAAACAATAAATTGAGGAGATAATCAACTTTCACTAAGAAATTTCTGCCAGATCCAAATCGTGAGTGTATCACTACATAAATATACTATACGTTCAAACTTATTGATGAAGGGTAATCTACCGATTAAGGTAGGTTTTTGATGAGCAATTACACCTATAATCCCTCTTCAAATCTGCATACTTCCTACCGCCTATCATTCTGTCCAAAATCCCTATTCTCAAACTTATTAGTCTTTCGTATAGTATGCCTCATTTAGGTCTACTCTTTGGCATATCTTTTTGCCCATCTTAAGTCTTCTGGTCCTATGTACATTCCGTTGTGCGCCACAATTGGATCCTCTTCTTATCTTCCTCATGCTTCCTTGTTGGGCATTAATTTATCCATTAGATCTCCATCGCTCCCAAATTAGCGCCAGCTACATAAGGCTTTATTTGATCTCTGGCCTGGTTCTCCAACGGTCGGGTCGGGGAAGTAGATACCACAATGCATGAAGCTTTCATCACGTACTTCTTTGTTTAATAATTCCATCTTCCCATTAAACTCCTTACCAGTTTCACCTAATCAGCGATAGATATCCGTAGTTTTTTTCTAGTTCATGCTATCATAATAGATAAATCTATAACGTATTCGAAGTAAGATCTGGTGCTTTCCCGGCGAATTTTGTTTATGAAGTTTTCTCGGGTTCCCCCAGGGGGGCCACGATGGAGCCCTTGACCCGGTCGGGATCCCGAGAAAACTTCATTAAAAACAATCTATATTCTCTCATTTTTCTTGGTGTACTACACTTACATGGAGTATTTTTTTTAACATTAGTTCATATCGATTTTAATACAATGTTATTACATGCATTAGACGCCAAAGAATCGTACATTTCTAAATCCACCCTCGCAAAGCTGGATTCCAAATTAGTTGTTAAATATATTCAGCCTCTACTTTATCGACCAAGAGAAGCAACTACCCAGGAATGAATGTTCTACTGACAGTCTCGCACCTGCTGCTTTAGACATCGTGAGGCAATCAACCTTCCGAATAACTATGTGACCAACCCCCCTCCCAAAAGTCTCACTTTTCCGTTCCCGGCGTCATTCCACCAAAATGAACTACAATTCAAGGGCCTGGAGACTCGACACATTCCTTTTAAGTAGGTATCCTTAAAAGGAACATGCCGAAAGCTTGGTTAATCACAAATTACGCACGTTGCGTAAGAACGAAGCGGTTGGGAAGCCGGAGAAAAGAGCAGCAACAGCAGAAAAGAATCTCAGGCACCCGGGTAAGGCGGAGGGAGGGTGAGACGGAAGATCATGATGCCGGCGGACTACTACTATGGGATGGTATTTTTCAGGGAAGAAAAGAGGAACGGAGAAAAGGGTGGTTGCGCAGAGAGGAAAGGAGAGAGAGAGAGAAAGAAAGTATGATCTTAAGGAGCAGCATTAGGAGGAAGGAAAGTCTCTGTAGAACGGAAGCTGTAACAGGGGTGGTACACGGAGGGTAGAACGTCGTCGGGAAAAAAAGGCAGTCGGAGGGAAAGCAAGGAGTGGGAAGGATGTCGGTCGTCGGGGAGGCTGTGTAATGGGTAAAGTGGTGCGAGGAGGAGGAGGAGGAGCAGGGGGAGGGAGGGGGGGAGAGGAGACGCGGGAGAGGGGTTAGAATACTGGGCGGGGAAGGGGAGGAAGCGGGAGGAGAGCGGCA
>WURS02074751.1:0-24566 GCA_011762765.2 Rhinocypha anisoptera | reverse complement strand
TTTTTCTTAAAAAGTGTTAAAAATTTGTTAGATAATTAAATTTATTTTCTAAAAATGCACAAAAAGTGGATAAAAAACCGAAAAATGACACCAAATCTGCATTTTCTGGATAGCAGTGTATATATAGAACGTAGCATATTTTTTTAAATGAATATCAAATTAACTTTATTTTTTTAACCATCAAACATAATTTTATGAAAATAAAAGTTGAATTATTTTTTATCTGAATTATTTGAATTATTTATGAAATTATCTTGAAAACAAAGGCATGGAACACCCTGTATTGGTGACCACACACACATCTCGAATGGTGCTTTGACCACCCCCACCCTGGCTCGATCTGTCTCTTCCGATTAGCTCTAATTGGCAGATCGATGCTCAACCTATTGCGCGCTGTTTCACTCACTAATAGCGCTCACTTGTTTCGCCAGTTGCCCGATGCCCTTGCAATCCTCGGCTCACTACATTCACCAATCCACCCATCTTCAAATTAACCCTTGCTTGCTGCTATTGTTTTTCATTTTTTTCATCCTGAACAAAAAACTTTAGTTTGGTTAAATTACCGCAATTTTAACATTTTTTAAAGGCAAATTGCTTTCAATGCATATAAGCCTTATCATAGCTTGTATTCATTTGTAAAAGGCGGAAATAACATAGATTAAAATTGGTTAGTGTGGTGTTAGTGTCCTGCAATCTCATGGAACATGTTTTTCAACTGGCTGGCATTTGATTGTAAATCGAAGTCATCCGGTGTAATTCTTGGAAATTTGCAATCACTGGTGGATGATGCGACGGCAGTATCGGCATGGTGGCACCCGATTGCCCATTTAGTTTCATTAGAGTGGGTAGCAGTGTGAGCGCCACCGGCACAGCCACCAGTGCCTTGTTGGTGCTGCTCCAACTATCACCATCGCCTCCCCCTCTCACTTTCATTTTGAGCTTTTCCTTCTTGGTGTTGTTATGATCTAATTAAAATTGATATCGCTTTGTAACTCGATTCGCAACTGGCTTTGCACACCGGGTTAGCCTTGGCAGCTAGACAGGCCTGGAAGGGGACGGGCAGCTTGCGACAATCGAGCCTCGACACGAAGCCCAACAAATCTAATCATGTGTGCCCTTCGCCCTGATGATTAATGCCACACAATCGATGACTGGAGCCCTATTGCTATTGCCACACGGTAACTGGACACTCGGTGGTGAGCAGTGCATAGTCCGAGTGCTTCATAAATCACGCCTCGGTGGTTGTGCACATTGCGGCCTGCCGGTACTGCTTGGGTCAACCTACGCAGCCCCTCACCAAAGACGAAATTTAATTTGGCTCGAGTCAGGCACCGCTCTAATTAAGAGCGACAAACGAGCGGGAGCCGCTTGGAGAATCTTGCCATGCAATTGACTCAACTCTCCCAGTTGGATCATTCAATTCTTTCGTTGAGTCGAATTGAACTAAAACAAAAGTCTGCCACAGCCGGTGGATTACCAAGTTAAAATTGATTCTTTCTCCTCTTCCTTGTCAATATGAACGAGTGGATGTGCTAGTACACGATCGATACCTACCTTAGGCATCGATTGATCACACTATTGAAGCTTTTAGTGTGTATGCCAAATGCGCTACCAAGTCATTGAGTACTTTTCATTCTAGCTCAGTTTCACATTTATTTATTGAATCGGTACAATCATTTTTCTTTTAACTTTGTCGAAAGGTAAGCGTATAAATCAATTGCTACGAATTTTCTTGTATTTCCTATTTGTTTGGTTTCTCGCTGAATTTTCAAGTTTGAATGGTATTTTTAAAATTTAGCTCTTTCATTGTTACTCGACATTATTTTCTTAGGTTTCGACTCTAAAGTTTAAGCAAAAAGGCAAAATATTTGCTTTGACTTGGAAAAATACTTGTTTTTGTGGTTGTTCGACGGTAGAGACGCGCTCGCGGGCTTGGGTAGAGGAGAGCATCGTGGGTTGGGCTGAATGGAAGAGTGCGATAGTGCTTGGGCTACCAGTGGATCGGTGTGCAACCACACACAACCACTGATCGAACTTATTGATCGATTTCATAGTGTGAGTGGTGTGGCTACCTCGGCGCGAGGCCATCACCGCCACCGGCACGCCACTGACAACTTGTCAATGTTTCAATTTGCAAATGACTGCTCACTTTGGACCACCGAGCCAACACACGCTACCCAGCTAGACACTCACACCAAGACAGGCATGCAACTTTAATCCATCCGGGAATTGGTGTCGTGCCTAATCATTTGCAATTGCCACTCCCTCCTTCACTCTCACACTTTCTTGCTCAACTTTCCCAACCCTCCTTCACTTTTAACCTGACAAGCGCGCAAGCATCTTTTTAACCTTCTCATTGCGCACAAATTAATGTTGACATCATGAATGAACAAATTGAACTGACAAAGTACTTGGCACAGCCATTTTGTCGCTTGATTCTTTTGCCGACATGTTTTTTAATTTCAGAATTTTGGACTTGATTAGTTTTCGATTAAAACTACAACGGCGTCGAGGTTGGTTGGTTGGAAGTGCGGGTGCATTCGGCTGCCAATGACGTTGACTCATGGCATGCACCGAGCAATCGATCACTCAACTTGTGTGAGCCTTCTTTCTCTCTCTCTCTCTCTCTCTCTCTCTCTCTCTCTTCTGTCTCTGTCACTTTATCGATAAACTTGACTAAAAGAGTGAGAGAAAAAGAATGAAAAGTAAGATAGGGTGTGTGAGAGAGAGAAAGAATTGAAGAATGAAAGAAAAATAAAGAAAGTGGAAAGAAAAAGAACCTGGGAATGCGAAAGATAGATAAAGAAAAGAAGGAAAAGTGAGAAAGGGAGATCACAGGAGAGAAAGATAGAGAAATGCGAATTCAACCCGATCTGAAAGCACGCTTCATGTGTGTGTGTTCCAATATACAAAATTGAATTTATAATTGATAATAATCACAGCTTGATTTCCATTTTGGTGTCGCGCTTCATTTCTTCTTTGAAGAGAGATTTAGCGAAATGTTGAGTGCGCATGCGTACTTATTCTGTTTCGATATCCGCTTGATCAGCTTTCTCTACCTCTACCAAGAAGAAAAATGGATAGACTGAGATGGAAAGCAGGTCAGCGGCAGCATTTGGGTTGGTGAGAGAGAGAGAGAGAGAGAGAGACCACGGGCTGTATGTGTTGTCTTTGCACTCCAGGGCCATCTTGAGTCCACTTGACTGAGCCCATCAGAGCTGATTGATATCGAGCTCTCCGCTTTGGTTGGGTAGATTAGTGAGATGGCAAATACCAGTGAAAGAGAGAGTCATACTTGCCACGCTCTAGGTGTGTCCCGAACTGGTTCCAAAGCTTTTCAGCAAACAAGCCCACTCACTAACCAGTCAGTCTACACCTAGATACACAGAGTTCTGAGCAGAGTGGATGCAACGGTGAATCCAATCTAGCCGCACTCTGATGGCAAGGTGACAAAATTCAATCAATCTCTGCTCGACCATAAAGAGGTATAGGAAATGATTTAAATTTAAATATTGATGCTGGTAAAAGTATCCTGAAACACACGTTTCAACTTTTACTCTCTCTCTCTCTCTCTCTTTTCCACCCTCTAGTTTCTTTACTTGATTAGATTGTTGCTTCAACTTACATACTTCACAACTTCATCATGATGTGGGAGAGAAAACTGAATCAATATTCCAACTGTAGTAATGTTTTAAACTCGGTTTGCAATTTTTAGATAATATGTATTGGAATAGTGGATGTTTAATTTGTATTACTAGTTTGCTTTTGTTATTCATGTACTAGTATGCTTTCTTCTTCTGATGTTGATGGTGGCAATGCACACACACACACATACACACATGTAATAAAGCAAGAAGAAAAAGCCTAGAAAACTGTGTTGAATTTCTCGCTACATTGTTTTGTGTGTATGTATAAAACCCACAAGAGAATTGGTTAGAGATATATTGAAAAGAAAAGTGAATATCTCCGGAAATTACTTTCAAAATTTAATAATTTATTCAATAATAATAATCATCATCATCATATAGAATATAGATATAGGAGAAGAAGAAAGGGGAAGGTTTTAGCAAAAAAGAGTGTGTGAAAAGAGAGAATGAAATTAAGTTAATAACAGAACATTAAAAATAATTTGATTGGCGTAACAACATTTGTGGTGGTGGTGACGAGGTGCAATGGTGGCACTCGCGATGTTGCGTGTGAGTGTGTGTGTGAGTTGGGTTTGGGTTTGGGCAATAGTGAGACCACATGGTCTTCACTGGGCTTACACCAGAGGGACAAAGGAAATGGTCATGGGTGAAGAAATCAATGGTTGTGAGTGGTGAAGATGAGGCAATAAAAGCGTTAATGATGATAGTGACAATGAGGTGCGTTCAATGAGGTTCAAGTGAGAGTTCGAATGAGAGGCGAGAAGAGGAGTGTCGTTTCATCACGGAAGATAAGGGCTTTGAGGTTGGGAACAAAGGTCACTCGCACACAACTCGGCAACACAACTCAAACTGCTGGGCTCAGATGCAGCGTGGACAAGTCACAGGTGCTCGTAGTATCCTGGTGAAATGAGCTTGGTGCCGTTAGCATGGCTGCTCCACCCGTTAGCATGGTTGGTAGCATTCAACATGCCCAACGGCACAGGACTGTGCGGTGGCACTGGGTATGCTTGTGGTGGCGGCAACTGACCTCCACCTAACTGGTGATAGGGTGCACCGGGTAAGCTCTGACTATAGCTGGTCACTCCAAATGTGGCCTGCTGCTGCGCCAGAGGCGCCTGCTGGTAGGTAGTGCGCTCGCGCGATCGGTGTGCCGACCGGGCCAAGCGAGGTGGCGTGAGGTTTCCCACTCCACTGGTCTGTGATGCACTCAGGTATTCTTCGTCATCAAAAAGCGAGTCGTGCAACGAGTTCATTTGCAATGAGCCATAGTGGGTAGGACGAGCCTTCATTTGCGGAGAGCCGTGGAACATTGCCTGGTGATGCGACCCACCACCTGTCTGGGCCTGTGCAGGTATTGCAGGCAGTTGATGGTGATACTCGGCCCGGTGCAGTGAACCACCTCGAGGCATCTGATGAAAGTTGCGCGTGTTGGCCAGCGGACTATGCAGTGGTGAAGCGGGACCTGAGCTGGTTGCCGACGAAGGTAGACCAAGCATTGATCCACTGCCGCCGCTGCCCACCGAGCGTCGTTCAATGCTTTGGTGATGTGCCTGGCTCACCTGTCCTGCCGACTGGAACTGTCCATGTGAACCACTCACATGGTTGGCCATACTTTGGCCTACCGAGGGGTTGACGCTTGGATCGCGCTGCGTAACGCTTGCATTGGCGTTCGAGCTGTGATCGTTGAGGTGCACTTCCGACGAAGAACGTTGTGCCAGGTGAGTGTGATGCACGCCTCGCACTGACCCAGTCTCGCTCCCGTTGTCTTTCGAAGAGGACCGTGGTGGTACACTTCCTACCGATTTCTGGTACGAGACTAGCTGCTTCTCCAAACTGTAGTTTTCGCTGCTTAATGCGGAGATTTCGCGTCTGCAAAATAGAACACAAAAAGACAGGTTGAGGTTAGAAAATATTACAGGCTGGTGTGGGGGAATTGGATTCGAATTAATTCACTCATTTTCATTCTTTCTCACTTTTTTCTACTAGTAATATCAACAAGTCAAATCGCACAAATTGGTCCATCACATGTGTTCGTGGGGCAGGGGAATGGGAGGTCAACTTTGCGTGATTAATCGATTCCCATGACAGTGTGTATATAAATGTCGCTTGGCCATTGCACACTGACCCCGAGCAAGACAATCGATCCATTTTGGTAATGAAATTCATCTCTTGTCAGCGTTGATTGTTTTGGACCACTGAATGGTGTGTCACACACACAGCCGATTGATTGATGACACCAACTGACCTATCGAGTCCTATGTCATTTTGGCCAATTCTCTTTGGAATGTACTTTAGGAGTTATATTTGATCTTAACTCACAAGCTACACTGAATCGTTACGAATTCTTAAGAATGACTACGTAAAGAACTTAATTACACTTTTTAACTTATTTTATAAAGCGCCATCTACGTTTCAATAAACAAGTTTTATTTCTTGATTATATTTTTTTAAATTTAATCAATTCACTTTTTAAGTTAAATAAATTTTTAAAAAACTTGAATTTGTTCTTTAGTTCAAGGTTATAATATATAATGTTCTATATGTATATCGTTGTGTTTTAAAATTATATAATTTTATATTATATAGTTTAGGCAATTTTTATTTTGCAACTTTGTAGAGTTGTGAAGTTTGCAAACTTTATAAAGTATGTGAATTTATCAGTGAAATGAACGAAAATCTATTTCGGCAGAATAAGTTTGATTGGGATTTCCAATTTACCAAATTTTTCCAGTGACAACTATGAAGCCACGTGACAAGAAACACTCAAACCGACAAACACCACCCATCTGGTTAGGTTAAATTATTAATCGACGCGTTTTGATTGACTTAAGCTTGGAAAGTTACTCTGCTCGCTTGTCAAACGAGCAAACGAGTAAACAACTTGCAAGTTTGGCTACCTCTAGGAATCAATTTGAATCACAATTGTCTCTCAAGTAGCTACTGTTTGTTCTGTTTGAAGTTATTTTCTCTAGAAACCTTCTGATCTGCAAAAGCTAAGCTACTTCACGAATCTAAGTGCAAAACTGTTAAGTCACTATTTTGATTTGATTTACTTGACAAAAACAAGAACCAAAAATCTCGTCAAAATGTGCTACTGAGAGAATTGCAGTATTTTGTTGACATTGGTGTCTACTTTTCCTGAATGTTACCGTGTTTTGTCAAGAGTGACCTTATTATCTCGAGACCGAAAGTCTAATGTCAAAAGTAAGTAACAAGCTTTTGTTACACACACACACTTGCGAGTTGACTATTGATTGATAACAATGTTGTAAGTTAGACTAGCTTGTGAATATTGGAAGTCGTTTTTCTCATTTTCTTTCTTGGTTCATTCTGTCTCTTTCTACTTGGAATCGCTTTTCCTGGAAACCAATTAAAACCTACTGGTACGTTGTTCGCTTGCCAAGTGTGATACAGAGTGGCGATTTGTGTAGTTGCAACACACTGCGACGAGTTAGTGGAGAAATTGTTCAATCGCAGTTTGGCTCGGTGCACCGGCCCAAACCCGAACCAGTGCCGGCTTGGCTCAATTGTTGGCCAGTGCCAGATGTACCAGACCAGTAGACGAGTTGTGCTTTCTCTGCCAC
This sequence comes from Rhinocypha anisoptera, assembly GCA_011762765.2. NCBI lineage: Eukaryota > Metazoa > Arthropoda > Insecta > Odonata > Chlorocyphidae > Rhinocypha > Rhinocypha anisoptera. Next base: position 17,335 of record WURS02074751.1, on the reverse strand, counting down.
CCCTTTTCACTTTCCCCCCATTTTCACCAGCCTTATTGTATTCTCCCGTTGCAATTGTTACTCCACTCCACTCTTGGCTTCATTCTACACTTTGGAGAAAAAGAGAGAGAGAGAGAGAGAGAGAGAGAGCGAAAATCTCTTTAAAACTGAGCCAATTTAGTCGCTTGAGCCTCACTCTATTTGGCTTTCACTGCCCCCTTTCTGGTGCCTCACCACCACCGCTTCTTTGCTTTATGTTCCACTATAATCCGTTCTAATGCGCTTTACTACCTCATTTGGAGATGATTATCAAAATAATGTTTTTATTAATCAAATGCCCACTCAGTGAGATGAGGCCGTCAAGATGGCGCCCAAGGTTCAAACAATGTGAACAGAAGGAAGATGTGAGATTTGAACTCTCTCTCTCTCTCTCTCGACTTCTTTTGTTGCACCAACAAAGGTCCTCGGCCAGACCAATCGAGTGGAAAGGAAAACAAAAAACCATTTAAACTATATTTAGTTGGTTTTTTATGAGAATAAATTTAATTTAATTAATTAATTCTCAGTGTAAATGATGTTGCGTTGATTGGTCTATTGGAGAGTGTTATGAATGGAGCGCTGTCAATGGACAGTCACATTGTCCTTGACGCTGCTTGTTGTCTAGTGTGCAAGCCGGGTCGGTAATTGGCCGAGTGTCCTTTCCCGCATTCTGGTGCATTGTTTCTCACTGTCCATTGTCAAAGGTATCTCTGCCTTTCATTCACTCGCCCATTCGCTTTCTCTATCTGCTTGTGTCAAGCTGGTGCCGTCACTGTCACCACTCTGTGCTGCACTCCACTTCGATCTCTAATCACATTACATATCGCTCGGGTTTTGGCAACTTTTTTTAGGGGGATATTATTTGGTGTTGTTTCCTATTGAACCTGTGCAGATTGAACGACTAGGAGAGTTAATGTATGCGACGAGCTCACTGGTGGACAAGTTTGTCTTGAGTCGGCTGGACTCGACGTGCTCAGTTGGCCGTGTCCACGCTCACAACTACTTCTACCTTCAGGTATTTCTCTTTTCTTTCTCCACCTACGTTCACATCATTAATTTTGCGACTTCGATGTGTATTTGTGCTCGCACTTGGATAATACAAAACCAAAGTTTGTGTGTGTGTGTGTGTGTGTGTGTGTGTTGAAAATGGGGTCCACTGTTGGGTAATGGAACTCTGGACTCGTCTTTCGCTTGGACGCTGCTGCCAGTGGTGGTGATTGAATTACCGAACAACGAACTGGCGTGAAATATACCTACCATGCACTGAGATTTCAGCATTTGCAAACTTTTCAAATTTTTATGCTTCTGATCTGTTGTTTTTTTACTCTTCACTGAACTTTATTATCCGTAAACTTTTATATTTAAGGGTTATTATTTTTAATAAGCTTTATATACCAAACACTTGTGTTGACTTTGGATATTTTTTCATATCAAATCATAAAAACCTGATTGAGGGCATTGTGGACAAATCTCTGAGTGGAGGTGTGCTCTTGTATGGTTTCAGGCCATTTGGTAATTTTCTCCTTCAATTAATAACCGAGAAACTGTGAGTTGAACCACGGACAGCCCTTGTGATGGTTTACTCACACACATACACACACGCGCTCCAAGTGTCGTGCTTTCGACTTTCCACCTAAGTAAGATTAATTTGCTTTTGCTACTTTTAGCTCTCTTTCTTTTTCTCTGCCTCTATTTATCTATATCTCACTCACTCATTCTTGCCTTTCTCTTTGGGCCAATCTTTGGATTACTTTCCATTAGCGCACCAGATCCGTCCTACTAGTCAAGTCGGCTTCTCCACTGTTGCTGTTTCCTGTCGGCGACATCGGACCAAGCCATTTTTAGCTTGGTTTCTCGCTCGCTCGCTCTCTTTGCATCAATGCAGGCACACCACCAGTGCTACTGTGGTTCTACTTGCGGTCGTGTCTCTGTCTCTCTACTATCAATGTGTGGCGTGTGTGTGCAGAGAGGAGAGTTAATTAACACTATTTAATTAAGTGAAAAATTTCATTATTAGCCACGATCTATCAATCGGTGTGGGGTGTTGCTGTGCGTGATTCAGTGCAGTGGGGCGCACTAGGCTAGTAGCTTCTGGCCGTAGCCATACTCTACGTCACCACTCTCCTCCCGTTTCGGTGCTTCTCCTAGTGTGCTAGTGTTGCAATTTTTAAAGAAGATTAAGTCGACCCCGTGGATCGATGCTTCACAATCCAGCTTTCTTACTCTCCGGTCTCAGTTGGACACCAGTGGTCGGTATCTGTGATTAATTGTCGCCTAGAATTGAGCTCAATCGCTGAACGGTTTTGCTATAGTGGAATTTTGACGCTTATAACACACAAACCCAATACCCGTAAAACCCTAGACTTCAGTGAGTGAGGTAACACTGTGTTTATCTCGAAGCATCTCTCTCTCTCTCTCTCTCTCTCTCTATCTCTCTCTCATGTTCTCCTTTCTTGCACCAACTAATAACTTGATTCTAACTCTTTTTTGGCCAATGGTCTGCAAGATAGAACGAGTAGAGTTGAGAGTGTGATAACAAATGACGGGCATTGCTGGCATGATGATCAATTATTAATTGTATCACTGACCACACAGGACCGGCATCAGCTTCACTTAGAGAGAGAGAGAGAGAGAGAGAGAGAGAGAGAGGGAAAGAGAGAGAGAGAGAGATTCCTGGGTAAATTCCACCTTGGAAGAAGCTCGCCAGAAGAAACACCAGTGACACTTGGGGTGGACATTTCGGCCATCACTAAAGCCAATTGGGTGTTGCTAGCATGACGATGGAATTACTTTAATTAAGTAAAATTACACGAATATATCTTGCACCGAGCTTTAGCTGACACAATTTCTCTCTCATGGGATTGTCAATCATTGAATTTGTTCTCTTCTTCTAAATCTAGTTTAGTAGAATTTTAGAAAAAATCAAAATAATTGCTTCTCGAGCAGTTGATAGATTGAGCTCCACTCTGTCGTTTTCTAATCCTTGGAATTTATTTCAATAGTATTACCAGTATTAATAATTTTAATATACATCTAAACTCTAGTAGATTGAAAATCATTGTTTAAATTTAAAAATATATATATATATACACACATAATTCACAAGAAAACTGCTGTTGTTTGGAGGGAGAGTGTGCGATGATGGATTCGGCTTTAACCATCGATCGGTGGAAATAGATGAATTTTAACCAAGTGTTTTTCCTCCCGCACAACGCAACGCCACTAATTGACTGTGGGCTAAACCGATTTGGGAGCCAATCGATTGGCTCTCCCCTAAGTCGATGCATCTTTTGCTCTGGGCGGTGAGTTGCTACAATTTAAAACTTACCCGAAAGAGGAGAGAAGAGAGAGGAAAAGAAAAGAGAATTGTCTTTGCAATTGAAATCTCCTGCCATCTGAGAGATTAGCATGGTGGAGAGCCTACATTTGCGATTATTTATTTTCTCTCTCTCTCTCTCTCTCTCTCTCTCTCTTTGGCACCGCGTGACTGCTCTGTGTCACGGTCAATCGAGTCAATGTCAGTCAGTCACTTGGTTATCTCTCTCTCTCTCTCTCTCTCTCTCTCTCTGTCTCTCTCTTTCCAAGTATTTGCCAATTGGATCGACGTTTAATTAAAAGAGACTCGACTCTTTTCCATTCGGATGATGGGTCGGTGCCACTTTCTTATTGCCCAATAGTCCGGGCACGAGTCCCAAAACTTTGGCTTTGACTTTCACTAGTGGCTCGCAATCATTAGCAATGTTGGAAGACTCGCGTTCAGCCTGTCAATTGGTACTCTCTCTCTCTCTCTCTCTCTCTCTCTATTGGTGCCATCACTTTCTTGCCTACTTGTGATGTTTGTTTTTGCGCATCTTTCTCTCTATCCGAGTGTCTAAGACAAAAAGTAGATTGCACACTCTACACGCCTCAAATTGGCATTTGGCTCCTCAGTCCATTCTTCATTACACTTGGAGCGAGCGCACGAGGCATTAATTTAATTTAACCCCACACACACTAGCTACTGGAACTGCATTCCACCAATCACATTGTCCCTATCCCGACGCCCCCCTCACACCCCATTAAGCCTCCACCTCATTACCACTGCCGATGTGCGACGCATTTATATTAAATAATAATAATACTATTATTACATAAGAATATTAATTATTCTATTTTTCTTTCACTCATTCTCTCCCATTCATTCTTTCCCCCTTTCTCTCTCTCCCTCTTGTTCGCTCTCTGCCACTTGCCATTTAAGATTGGTATTGAGTTTAGTTGGAATTTGTCTTGTTTTTCTTGTTCATTTGTGCCGGACAGTGACTGTTGAGCTTTGCTCGGTCTGTTTGTCTAAAGTCACTTAATGAATGAGTAATGCAGTGGTGGTGGTGACACAATCGACTTGAAGGCCGCATTCTTGCCCTTCTAGCAACTTCATCGCTTCTCTCTTGGCCTATGACAGACCCGATTCTTAATAATTTTATAATGTCCGCTCGATTGCTGTCGTACTTGGAATGCCGTACTTCTCACTCTTCTCATATCATCACACACACACACATTGACGATGAGAATTATTTATTTATCATCATCATCACACACAAACAGAAGAACAGAAGCACTGGCAGTGACTTTCAATATTAAATTTTTATGTAAATCAAGTCTCCTGACTCACTATCGGTGGGTCGACAACAATCGAGTAAGGGGAGGGAAAGGCAAACGGCTTGGTAGCTTTGTTTTGGCAACCATTTCGCTCAATTTATCGTGCAAGACCCTCTGTTTTCTTAGAGCATCCAACGAAGCTTTTGGTAGAGTTGGCCAATCATTCACGTTCTCACTACCATATTCAACGGTGATAAAAGACGATAATTGTTTGACTTTGTCACCATTGTGCTAAAGAGACTGAGTGTGGAGTGTACACGGGCAAAAGAAAGAAATATGCAAGCGCGCGACACTTATATTTGCGTGACTATGCCCAGACTAGTCTCGGGGATTGAGGTGCAGATTTGTAGTTGCCCCTTGCTACCCCCACCGAGTACATCCTACGAGTAATGTGATGAGAATTGATGGAATCGTTGGGCCACCCAGCAGTCAGTGGCTTAGAACTATTTGGATTTGTTGTGTCTAATCTGTGGCATGGTTTGTGGGCTGTCACCGCTGTTTGGCCCTGTCGATGATGGATCACACGCGCTTAGCTACCGCCTCTACTCACTGGATTGTTTCGTACCTCATCTGATGGCAATGAATCCTGGTGATGTCGTCATACTTGTGGTAAATGTGGTTGAAGAGCATGATAGAGTCGCACCACTCGACATGCACCGTTAGCTTGTTATCGCTTTCCAAGTAGATTTTGGGTTGTTCTTTAATCTGCCAAAAAAGATGGAATGAGTGAAATGAAATCTAAGCAAAGCATGCCAGCTTACCTTGGCAACAGTCAGGGTTGTGTCCATCATAGCGCCCATGTCAATGCCATCCTGGATATAGTAGTTGCTGTGCGGCGCGTTGGACACTGCAAGACTCTCTCTACCTCCATGCCGAGGCTCTTTAGCAATCACGTAAGCAATCCAGGAGATATATCGCAGATGGTTCCGAGGTACGGAGTGAAGGTCCATAAAGAAGAGTTTAAGGCGTAAGAACTCACTGTCCAGGTCTGCTTCGATGCACCAGCCCTGCAAATTAGCCAACACATTCGAATTATTTTGAATTCCTATTGACAATTGGTTTTCTTACCTGCTTGTTGCGGTCATAGCAGTTGACCGCAGGTGAGGGGTTACGGACAATAGGCACTTTGGCTTCACTAATGGCGTTGCAACAGTGCAACTCAACATGCACTCGAACAGAACCGTTGGGCTTGAGATAGTCCATCAGTGAGTGCTGCATTTGGAAGCCTCGTATACGGCCACCGGCGTCGGAGATCTGGTCGAGTATGCCTGAGTCTTCGCGGTTCTTGCTTTCTCCAATAATGACACGGTACTGTACACGGCACGGATGGTCGAAGCCCGAAAGACGGTTGAGAAAGACATAGATGATGCGCCCGCTGATGTTCTCCTCGGCCGGCCCGTTACCGTTGTTGCTGTTGGGCGCCGCGTTGCCCGAGCCAGCCGCATAGTTGTGCACCACAATCGACACATTCCAGTCAAAATAGCCAAAGCCGAAGGAGCCACTCTCGAACTTGCCACTCTTGGGTGGGCCACCGCTTGACAGCTGCAAGTCCGTCTCAAAGATGGTCATGATGTTTCCCAGACTGAGCTCGAGCAGGAACTCTCCCGTCTCATCTCCAAACTTGCGCGATTGAATCTCGCTCAGCATGATCCACTTGCTGACACCCTGAGTTGAAAGAAAAAACAAGAAGATCGCATTGTCAGTATCACATCAGCATAGCTGTGAGCCAGTGACGCGTGTCACTATCAGTATGAGCCGTTGGCCCGATCATACATTAAAATGCTCGATTAGTTGATTTATAACGAAAAAAATTGTGCCATCGATCGAGAGCGCGAATGTGCTTGGAGTGCGCACCCGAAGCCACTTGCCGGATCGAGCACAAATAGGTCTCAAAAGACCAAGCATCGAGCTCCATTTGTTCACAGCCCGACCGATTGCCTAACCGATTGGCGCCATTAATTTCAATAATGAAGTGCATCTCTTTCCATCTCAATAAAGCTACTACTCGAATTTTTCTTCTTCTTTTTGTGTCTCATTCTTTTCTTCTTGGCGTGGATCAGTGTCGGCTAATGGACACGTTTTATCTTTCTCTTTTTTATCTCTCTCTCTTTATTATGTCTGCCTATTATATCTTCACACTGAATAATTAACACGCTCACGTCCACTGCGCATAATTTCCACGTGTGCCACTAGGGGCTTACTTTAATAATGACGCTCCAAAGAAGACTCTATTAATCTTAGATTTGTACATCATTTTTTCGTGATTTTGAAATATTTTCTATATATTGAATTAGAAAACTTGGGAAGTGTAATTTAATTAAACTATTCAACACATACGTATTCTATTGTCTCACGTACTTATTTTTTGCAATTTTTTTAAATTGTGCAACCAAAATTTTATTTCAACTTGCCAATTTTAAGTATTTAAATACTCTAATTTCCGTTTAATTTAGGTATAAAATTATAATTAAAGTATGGAAAGTAAAATTACAAAATAAAATGCAATTTTTAACTTTTATTTTATTTTACGTTTGTAAGTGGTAAACATTAAAAAAAGATCTTTACGCTAAAATGCACTTTGAAGTGAAGTACTTTAGTACTTTTGGTTAGATTATATTTACTACAATTTGATCAACACTCGAGATTGACTGTGGTAAATAAAACTCTTAAGGATAGTTTAATGATTAGTCGGTCAAGCGTTTTATTTAACTTCATCATACTTAAAAATAGATTGACCTTGAACATTTAAAACTTTTTGTTTTTGTTTTTTATCTCTCTGTTGAAACAATGTGAAGCTTGATAATGATTTAAATTAGCTTTATTGCCTTACCGGAACTTGAAAGCTTAAAACTCGCGTTGATGAAGGAAAATTGACTACCGTGAATAAAGTCTTGAGTGCAAGCTAATCATCGTGATCCTACCAATGAGCTTGCCTGCACAGCAGTCAGCTGGTATTTTTCCACCCACTCCATTCGGGAGCAATTATATTTTCTTGCCAAAGTATATAAGAGAGAAGATAGAATAGAGGGGAGAGAATGTGCGCGAGATATTGAGAGAGTGAATAGAGCAAAACTTTAAAATATATCTTTTTGGCCCGTTCCATAGGTGCCATTCACGGTGATGATCTTTTCAATCGAACTCTATTTTTGTCAATGGGTGTTTGCATCTTATCTACTGAATGAATTTGGTACGGGTTTGTGTGTGTATGGCTTCAGTTGAACTACATTGTTACTGGTAGCAGAAATTAAATTCGACTACCACGATGATGATGCTCTTTAGCCGGCTTTCTCTCTCTCTCTCCCTCTCGTTGTTTATGCGAATGGAGTGCAATCACACTCCACCGATTCACTTGGTGTGTATGTGCTGGGCGGGGGTGAACTGAGCCAATTTTAAAACTCATTCTCTGGTACTACTGGTCTCGGTGCTGTCTTTCTTCTTTTTCTGAGTTACATTTCCCCCTTTCTCTTCCCTCTTATCCTTGTTGTTGTTACTTTTAATAACTTTTTTTTAAAAAGCGATTTTATTAAATTCAAACTTGACTGCATTGTGAATCAGGCAAGCATGAAATTGTCTCTTTTTCTTTCACTGACTTGTTCACCAAGCTGCACTGGACCTCATTTGGCTATCATTGGCGCGAGAGCCAATTTTTGGTCTGGTCTGGTCTCCGGGGGGTCAGCCAGAAATTCTGAAATAGATGTGTCATGTTGACATTGAAAGCTAATCTTGCAAAATTGTACCAATGGCACCGAGTCGGAAGGAATGGATTACCTCACTGCACTGGATGATTAACACTTGCTAGCAAGACGCCATCGGCTAACTATCTAAAAATGACGTGTCTAACTAAAGTCTATACGTTCAGATGTCTACTGGCATGACTTACCTGTGTGGTATGGTCCACTGTAAACTTGCACTGTTTTTCTGTGTGCTGCTCATTGCGACTGAAATGTTCACGGTTGAGCAAGGTGAGCGTGAAGTCCGCGTAGCACTTGGTAGAGGGCGAGGGGTTACGAAGAATGAGGAAGACGCCCAAGGCTTTGTCGTTGGCCCGCTGGAATGAGATGGCCCACCGGTGGTAGCCATAATAAAAGTCTTTGGTGGTGGCATCACGGTGCAGGTCTCGTGTCACCGAACGTGTCACAATGAACGTGAAGATGCCCGTGTTGTGGCGATCGTTGAGCTTGGTGAAGCGATACAAGAGAGCCATGGGGCGTGGCCACTGTGGCACCCAGGCCTAGTTGTCGGGCCTAATTGCCGCTGTCGTCCACTGGTGCCATCGAGGTGTGTCGTTCACTTGCCGACAAGTCGAAGAGCACAATCAACGACGATCAACATGGTTGGCTTACTTTCCTGTAAAGGGGCGGGGTTTGAGTGAAAGGGGGAAGACATCGATTAAATACTGAGTTTGGGACTGGCTTGGAGTGAGTTAATCACCGCTGACCAGTGCTGCGGGGCCGGCATCGATCCAGCGTGTCTCGACTCGCGTCGCTCGCTTTTGGCGTGTGCGTGCGATTCAATTACTGCCCAAATGGTCTTTTAATTCCACTCACTGCGCCACTCACACTCTAGCGTGATTTATGTCGGCTCGCAAGTGTCACTTTCGCCTAGTTTGCGTTTTGTGTGCAAATCAAAGTCACTCAGTTTCTCTCTTTTTATCTCTTGTGAGTCACACCTCCCAGCTGCTCAACCACTGCCACCTTCTAGCGAACTTGTCTCAATTTCAACTTTAAATTGTGTTTATTTTTTTAGTAAACCGTCTTGAAACTTGAGAAAATATCACAGCTTGATAGTGTGGAAACTTTCATTCTGTTTGGGTTGACCAATAAATTAAATTTATATATATATCTCACACACACAAAGAAAGACAAAAGCAAAGCTGGTTTGTGTGATGAGGTCGAGTTGGTCGCATTGAGTCTCGAGTGGTAGATGTTGTTTTTGTTTTGTTTGTCTCAACCCACCGAGAGAAGGGGGAGAGTGGCTGGTCAAATGAGTCTAATCGGCGCTGGGCAGGCAGTGATTTGGCACAGGGCCAAGAACCCCTCGCGTTTGTGACAAATTACTTGCTGTCCGATCGATCGATTGCCCACACAATGACCAGCTAAGCATTGCGCGCCTTGACCATCCACTCTACCACCGAGCGAATCGCTTTTTAATTACAACGACAATTGCAACTTAGGTGTGCTCACTAACCGAACCAGAATAACGGAAACAATAAATAATATGTTAAGAAAAAATCTTTCATAGACAAGATTTAACCTTTGGTTAAAGTTTTAAAAAAGCACACAAATTGTGATATTTTATAAAATGGTTCGTATTATAAAGTTTTGATGTGTTCTTTGTTATCAAAATTGCCAATAATCACATTTATAACAGATGATGCTTACCAAGAGAAATCACACAATGTGACCAGAAATAATTTGAGTATCACGTCTCATCTGGAAAAGCAATCGATTTGTAAGAAAAATCGCTTTCGATCTGTTCAAAACTGTCACACTCAATCTGCACTGTCTGATGCATTCGAAAATGGTTTGACACATATGGTGTGTGTGTGTGACTTGTATCCTTGTCCACTTGGGCAATCGATGCACGATCTCTTGCTTGGTCCCTTGCTTTTACGAATTCACTTTATCTAATTCGCATCGCGCTCACTATTATTACTATTATCATCACTGCTTAATCTGAGGCAGATAGATGGCTTGTGATTGAGCTAGTGACTAAAAAATAATTTAACTACGTCTTTAATTGGGCAATATCAAGTGCTTTGCACACTTGCTGTTAGTTCGGTTAGTTTGGAAAGTAAATGCTACAATTGCGCCGATCACGACCAAGTATGGGCTGTCAGGTTAAAACCACACCACTTTCTGTATTGGCACATCTCATGTTGGCATTTGCTATGTGAAACACGTTCAGTGTTTTAAATTAATATTATGGGCGCCAAATTACAATTGGTTTGCTTGTAGTTGCTAACTCTACACACCAGTGGGATGCATTGTGGTGTTAATCCTCCTCTTTCTCTCTCTCTCGCAACGATGCTATTGCGCTACATGGCTTCTTTGGGAATGCATGTCGGTGAGTGATGGTCGAGTTGGTGTGTAGGCGGCATTTGTGAGCGTCACGTGCCCCCCACTCAGCCTGTGACAGACACTCTCCATGCTAATATGCGTCTGGTGCTAATTTCGTCACTCTCCACAAATCGTCTACACTGTTGCACCGTAGAGCAAATATTTTTTTTAAAATTAACACTCTTATGCAACTCGCGTCCCTAGTGACCAATCAAGTGGTACAGTAGCCAATCCGTGGGGGGGATTAGTGCCAACAATGACTGTGAGAGTGGTGCTAACTCTACTCGAGACAAAACACCAAGTCGAGTTGGCTGCCCAATTTCCAAGGCTGATTGCACGCCAATAGATTCATCATCACCGCTCGATCTGACGCGTCGATAGATTTTCGCTAACATTGCGTTATTCTCTCCACAACTTTGTTATTAGTCATAATTAATAGATTGGTATTGAGAGACTAGGGGTGATGATGTTGATGGAGGCTGTAATGCACGGAGTGTGTAATCCATGTGGCATTTGCTGCCTCAGGCTGATGAGCTTCGATCGGTGTTTTCTTAGCACCTCACATTGCAGCGCTCATGTTATGATAAAGTGAGATGTCGGCTCATAATGACAAGTGATATTAATAATTTTACTCACTTGCTCAACGTTTTGCCCGGTTTGCTCCACTCGAGGTGTTATCAATCTCTTGACATTATGCACTCGGCTCGATTCACTTGGACTCACTTCCAACTCAAGTCACGGCATTTGTTTCACGCTTCATTTTCATACTCTTGCCTGAATGTAACGAAGTAGGTTCCAATTGACAAATTTCCAATTGATTTCTATTGTTAGTTTGCAGTGGAGTAACCATTTTTTACTTTGATTGCTCTTGCACAGCTACTCGAGCCGATTGTTGTGGTATTTACTTTCCGCCGGCAGGCGGGGGGAGAGTAAGAGACGGGAAAAAGCTAAACTTTCAAACTTTAAATGTCAGCAAATGTGTTTGAGATAGTTTTTCTTTTTCTCATTTTCTTTGTAAACAGTTGGGTTTGTAACAAATCGCAACAAAATTGTAGATAAATTTAAACACATAATTTTTTTTGTTGATTTTTGTTGAATTAACTTTTGCCTTCACAGCTGCTCCTGTCAATGTTCTTCACTGCATGTATTTTTGGTGCCACCGTGCGCCAATTACACACGCACATAAATCCGTTTTCTTTCTCGCAGCGTAGATAAACGCTTAGCTCTAATCTTGCTTGATTGCGCTATTCTATAGTTTCTTTTACTAATTAGTGAGCTGCTTCTCATTTTTTCCTAGAGAAAAAGCACAAACTAAAAAATGTAAATCTCTTTAGGTTTAATGCCAAAGCACCAGCCGACTTAGCGTAGTGTGATTCTTTCATCGGTTATATTCTGCTTTTTGTTCACTCTTTTCCCCCAACAACCTTTCACTGTTTAATTTCAATTTGCCCTTTTGGTCATGGATTCTATTTTTGGGATTCTCTTTTTGCAATTATTATTATCCAATATAATTTTTCTTTGAAGAGCACACACACACCCAGACACAAGTCAACCACTGGAATGATTACTGTCTATAGATAAAAGTCAAAGTTCGCCGATTGGTTCAGTGTTATTGTTTAAAAAAATTGCTAGTGTTTCTTTACCACATGAGCTTTGATAAATACCATTGACGACATCCACACACACACTCACTCGCTCACTCACACATAGACAAAGACAGAGTGATGGCGTTAGTGATTGCGTTTTTGCGACCGTTTGCTTCATTCCCTCACTCACCAGGCATCGTCAAATGGTGAAGGATTAAAATGGCTCAATTTAGTTTTACCACCACCGTCAGTGGTGTGTGTGTGTGTGTGTGTGTGTGTGTGTTTGGCTTGATTCCGGCCCAAAACTGATTCGCCTGGATGGCCAATGAGGAAGTGAAGCTGCCACTGCTGATGTTGGTTGTGTGGCGCGCAGATGGCACCAAGGCACAAGTGTTTCCCGTGGCCACATCTACTTTCCACTTTCTCTCTCTTTCTCTCTCAATCTCTTTTTCTCTCTTCCTATCTATCACATAGAAGTGTGTTGCACACGCACTGTCAAACTCGATACATCACCATTCGGGATGACCATTTTAACTTTTTTGTTGTTGGTTGCATCATAACAAACTTTATTTTGGCACACATACTCACACACAAAGTGTGATTTGAATATTTTCTCAAATGTCGATAGTGATCTTCACTTGTAGTGATATTTTTATGCTAAAATTGTGTTAACTAAATCAACAATAGAGTGTCTATTATTATTTGTTTTAAAAAATTTTATAAGTTAGGAGTGAAAATGTTTGAAATGCACTTAAATGTGCTTGGAAACTTTTATCAATGACAATAACATAAATTGGCACTTTTCTTGTAATTATCTGATAAAGAAAATATATGCTTATGGAAGAGTAGAGCCATTTGCTTGGGTAGCCGGCGTGTAGCATTTGGTGGAGGTATCGATTGCCAAGCTCTCTCTCTCCCCGCAGATGGCTTTTCTCACTGGACGTACGGCAAACGCGAGAGGTGACGTGCTTTCCACGCTCACTCAATCAATACAATTAACCAGAGGATTTATGATTTGGTGGGTAGCTCGCAGAGTTGCAGAGTCAAGCTGGCACTGGTGGTGCCTGTTTGACTTAGGCAAAGCTCGATCGCTACACTGACCCTCGCGCCAGTGATTTGCATTGCACGACTGACTTGACCATTATCGGTGAACGGCCCAGTGGAGCAGAGAATGGGGTGCCTCGCCGCCACCGAGTGGCCCGGACTCATTGCTAATTAAATCTGTCCACTAGCCGGGCGCGTCGAGCTCTCGCTTTGTCGACTCAACTCGGATTGCGATGGATTTGTGTCTTGGGCTGTGTTTCTCGCACATACTATTAGCCTTGTCGTGAGATGCACTATAGTATACTACTGTAGGATGACCCTCACTGTGGGATCATTACAGGCGAACGCACTTGATGAATGGTTGAGATGTCCAGGAGTCATCTTGGAGACTTTCGGTCGAATCAGTCGATCGACAATCGTAGGTTCCAATCGGCCTATGTTTTGCCATGACCCCCTCTCTGGCCGCCGCTCGAGTGGGCTCCGTGAAGCAAAGAGCGAGAGTTGTCTTCGTTAGTGCCAGGCAATTACTGATTACTGCCAGCCAGCCGTTTGATTTCTGCCAATTTGTGCCGGCGCGCCGCACTGATTGTCACCTCATTGAACCAAGAGCACTGGCAGTGCCGTTTGGCGATATTGCCCTCTTGGACATCAATCCTCGGTTCTACCAACCCACCGCTTGTTCCTCGTTGACACACGCCAAATTCAACCCAAAAAGTTTATCCATTTTATTTTTTGTCTAAATTGCCATGTTAGAAGAAAATTTTGAACTCCAAAATAATTATATATAATTTCAATTATCTAAATTAAAAAACTAATGTACCAACTATCTTTACTGCTGTATTAGCAAATTATTGGTATTAGACTTGCAGATTGACTTTAACTCTATTTTGGCCCTCACTGACATTGATCGAATCTCACCTAGCTGACCTTTAGGTTCGATCTCTTTCTTGCTCATTAGAAAAGCAGCAAGCTTTCCCTAATTAAGTTTGTTTCTCTAATTGCAAGGTTGCTATCGTTTGGGATGCAAGATTCATTAGAATGAACACACTGCGAGTGTTGCTTGTCAGGTAGTGCTGTACGATCGAAGTACTTTCTCTCCATTTGTGCCACTGACAGCGCTTGACTGTTTCTCGCTCTATCTTGGGTGTGCAATTAGCTTTTAATTCGATTAATTCCTAATGACCAGTTCTAGTGAGGCATTGCGCGTCTGTCCATTTCTTTCTCACATTTTGCCTGTCTGAGACTCGTTGACGTCCTATTTCTCAGTAATCCCAGGACAGTTATTCTTCACATGGGATGTTTACTGTTTGTATGTGGCCAGTGTTAGTGTCGTCCTGGTATCTTGCCCTTGCCCGCGTCTGCTTGCCGCCACTCTCAAGCATAATGTCACTTTGATGGCCTCGCCAGTTCTTGGTTGGATCATCACGAAAGCTGCGGTAATCTGTCTACCACTAGGCTTCACTCCACGCATTCGCCAACAATTCGCGGTGATTAGCCCACTTGCTGGTCATGGCAGCACCACCCTCTCATTGTTTATCACTTTTGCACTCTCACATTCTGCTCTTTCCATTGTTATTCTTTTCATTTTGGGCACTTTCTTCTCCTATGCCTCTTGAGTCTCGGTGAAGCGTACCGGTGACATCGATCTTCCATTTTAGTTCAAAACTGATTCTTTTTGGCATTACACCGAGCCACTTGTTTTCCGATTGCATTTGCCCTTTTTTCATCTGTCCTCTCAGACATGACATTTGTTTGTCTCTTTTTCTTTCTCAGATTTACTTTACACGACTCTTAAATAAAAAAGAACCAAAATAAAGAGTATTTCTTTTTCATCAAAAGAACATACATGCTTGTTGAGAATCCAACGTATTACTCGATTTAGAATTTAGCCAAATGAAAGTCTACTTGGAGCAATGTTATCGATAGTCCTCTTTTGCTTTCTCTTTCATTCTTTCTTTTCTAGAGAACTCATCTTGAGACGTTTTATCAACTTTCACTGTAACTGAAGGGTAAAAAGGATTTCCAACTTGGCCGACGGAACAGGAAACAAGATCAAACTGCAGCACCGTCTGAAAGAGGAAGTCTCGACTCGAGAGTGAGCCCATTCAATTAATACGCTCTTCTCACTCAATCCGTGTGTGTGGTTTTCACTAAAATTGCTCACCAAATGTCGAGAAAGAGGAGTGTCACAACTCGGTGGTAATTAAGTGTGATCTCGGCGAGTGAATTTTTGCCCGATCGACGCCGCGCATCCGTTGCGCTACTATCTTGTCTTTCATTCACTGACACATTTTCTTACCCTCTCTCCCTCCATACGGCTAAACCGGCTAATGTCGGTCTGTGTCGCACACTTGGTGTGGTGATAAGAGAATTATCGTTTTTTGAGTTTTGGAAGAAAATATAATTTTATTCTAACTTTTCGCATTTTAAATCTGACTAGCGGCATGTGGCACGTCTCGACAAGTGCTCGGTATCGGACGCGCCAAATCGAATCAGTGCTCCGTTTTAAATTTGATACTTTTTCTGTAATATCAAAATCAGCTTTTCTACCGCGTGCGAATCGAAATAGGATTCCCCCGGTAAAGTGAGGAATCCGATGAGCCGAGGCCGAAAGTGTAGTACTGTTTGGTGTGTGTAGAGCTTCAACTGGAACTATCATCACTGGTGCGGTCGTCTCGAGACTTCTAATGACATTACCGAGCGCGTAAGTTCTTGCCGCACATCTCCATTACCAATCGCACACCAGTGGCCGTTGCACTTGATAGGGACCTGCCTAGGCTCGCTTTCTCACTTTCTCTCTTTTCTCCTCTTCCTCATTTTTCTATTGAGAGTGCATCTCTAATATCACTCGATGCCTGGCGTAAAAGCATTGTCATACTTGTATTTTAATTAATTCCCTCTCTCTTTACTTTTCTACCAGGCTACTGAGTCAACTCGTCAGTGAACCAGTTGCAGCAGAAGCAGCAATCGAGTTTCCAATAACAATGCACCACACACGACCCTTGACGGTGCGCTAGTTGGGAATCTCCAAATTATGGCACACAACTCTGCCATAATTAAAACTGCCACCGGATCGCGATGCGAGCTGGCGTCGTGATCCCCCTCTCTCTCTTTCTCTCTTTGTGTGTGTTGCCAAGGCACTTTATTAGTGTTTTTTGACCTGCATAAGACGGTGCGTTGTTAAGTGGCACAAATCAATCAAGGTCCAATGCATAATGAATCTTCTCATCAGAGGTAACTTATTTTTTTGGTGGAAATAACCTTCTATAACATGTGTTTTTCTTGTTTTTTTTCTTAAAATTTATTAATGGTTAACCTAAAGATTCGTTTGTTATCCTAACATTATTATTAGCGACGTTAAATTACTTTCTAAGTAAATCTTTCCATTTCCCTTCTCAGGTTTCCTTTGTGTCTCGATGTGGTCTTCTTAGTTCCAGCTTTGGCCGGTTTCTGTTGTGAGTGCAAAGTCTCGGGAGAATTGACGTGGTCCAATCTAGATGGAAATCGGTGGAGTGGAATGCGATTGCGAGCAGACGGCGTGGGTGAAGTGTGTCCCGTGCCAAGCCGACAAGGCTACCGCCACCGGGCTAGCCCGAGGCATTTGCCAATTTGATCGCGATCATAGCGAAAACATGGTCAAATTATTGCTTTCTCGGCACTACACATATGGATTTTGGCATTTAAATTTTGTGTGTTATTTGGATAGGGTCATCAATCTGGCGCCAGTTCAAGAGTCACCTAGAAGCATGATTGAGGGCATTGATTTTAATTACAACTCTAAACTAAACCTGCATCTTCAGTTTAAAAACTCTCATATATTGATTTGGGTGTCATTTGAGGTAAATTACATTCAAAACTGTCGCGTCCCAAGCGATTCTTACTTGTGTGCAGCAATATTTTGTAGCCACGAGTGAGGTTGTCCTACGAGGTATGTCATCTGTGACCGGTCTAGGAGAGGTGGCGAGTGTGTGGTGGACGCGCGTGTGACTCAGC
>WURS02074740.1:0-10344 GCA_011762765.2 Rhinocypha anisoptera | reverse complement strand
CACAATCTAAATCAGGGGGTCAGGTGGGTCGATAAGGCACTACTTTTATTCTTTCACTCTCTCTCTCTCTCTCCCTCCCTCCCTCTCTTTCTCTCCCTCTTACTATCACACTCACTTTCTCTCTCTCTCTCCCTCTCTCTCTCTCTCTCTCTCTCACACACACATACACTCTCTTTTTTATTTTTCACTCTCCTATCTCTCCTACTCTCTAACTTATTCTTTCTTACACACCTTCTTTCTCTCTCTCTCTCTCTCTCCTCTCATTCTCATTCTCATTCTCATTCTTTCGACATTAAAGAACTGCAATGTGTGTGTGTGTTAATTAGAAACTAATAGAATTAATAGCTAGTCTGTGCTTTGAAACAGTAAGGAAAAGTCAATCTTCAAAGAATCATTGTTTAGCCTTTGTGTTCGATTCAGTGTTTTCTTATTAGTCGGATAAAAGGATTTTTTGCGCTAATTTTTGTGTTCAAATTTAGATTGATAAGAAAAAGCAGAATTTCGAAAAATTTTCTGAAAAGTTTTAGAAATGTTGATACTCGGAAAGTATTTTTCTAATTTACGCCTTACATTAAGCAAAGTTATTCGTGTTTGACCTATGCTGAGATATTTAAAAAAAATAATTCTGGTAGTTTAAAAAACTCAAATTTATTTTATAAATATATTTTATCAAAAGTTTTGCAAAATTTTTCTTGTTTTACTCCAAATCAACTTTATTCTAAACTTTAAAATCCTACAGAGTCTATTGAGTCTATTCTTGGGTACAAATGAAATGTAAAACAAACAAACACATTAAGTTTGAAGTGCAATTTATTTACAAATTTTTTCCATGCAAAGGTATAACTCATTGTGTATGAGTTCGCATTCATTAGCTAACTTTACGTCACTTGAGTTTTGCTAAAAAGACAAAGATGCAAAGAAAGATAGTGAGAAAGAGAGAGGAGAGAAAGTAAGATAAAAGAGAAGAGAAAAAGGTAGAATATCTTACAGATAATCGGATTAACACAGCTGTTGATATAGCCAAGCCAAAGAAAGAAGTAGGAGAGTGAACTCGAAACCAGTTCCTGGTAGGTCTCCCACAGAGGTGAGAGCAGAGCGTTGATGAAGAAAGGTAGCCAACATATCACAAACACGCCTGTAAAGAGAGAGAGAGAGAGAGAGAGAGAGAAAAGACACAAGTTAATTAACGGTAATAAACATGATCTAAAAATATAACTCAATTTTTATTTGTAAATTTTACCAATGAAAAATTTAATTGAGTGACAATACGCACACAAGTATATTGTGTTTTTTTGTGTGTGTGTGTCAAATTTTGTGTTTTTTGATATTAAAAAATTCTAAATCAATGTATAATAAAGTAATACTATACTAATAACTTTATCACTTGAGTCGTAGAGAAAGTTGATGTTATCGATTTAAGCAAAACTAATAAACATTGCAATCTCTCTCTTTCTCTCTCTCTCTCTCTCTCTCTCTCTCTCTCATGACTACCTCAACTACTCTATATTCTCCCAGTACCAAGTATTTGCAGTAGTGCAAAACTAATTAGAAGAAAAGTTTTTGCTTAAATTAAATTCTGGCCCAACAAGTCATCACATTTTGCATCTCCCCACCAAAAAAGTGATAATCATAGGAAGAAAAATAACAAACAGTCGATTCTCTCTCTTGTGTGAACAAAAAACGTCAAACAATTTTGTTATTGTCGAATATCATTTAATAAAAAGGAAGAGAGAGCGAGAGAGAGACAACAAATATCTTTGGATTTGTTTGGCCGAGACGCAGCCAATTTCCTTGTTAAACGATAAATTTCTATTTTGTCTACATTTGTTTGTCTATATTATTGCCAGATATGTGCAAGAATGCGAGAAGTTTCATGCGATCTCATGATTTCTCTCTCTCTCACTCTCTCAATCGAGACTGTATGGCTTGAGTTGTGCGCCATTACCGGAACACTTCTTCGCGCCACATGGTCATAAAGCACTTGTGATCTTGACTAACTGAGAGAATCATATTATATTTGGGCAATAATATCCAAGAAGAAGAAGAGAAAAACTTTGTAGAGGCGTAAACAAATAGTGCCAATCTCTTTTGCTTTTTGTCTCTCTCTCTCTCTCTCTCTCTCTCTCTCTCTCTCTCTCTCTCTCTCTCTCTCTCTGTGCAATCGAGGACGAGTGGCGAGTCACACTTTCTTGAAAACTCATACCAGAGATCATCTTTTGTTTCGTGCCCAGCTCGCCACATGGCCCCTCATCTTTTCATATTTTTCCTTCTCTCTCTCTCTCTCTCTCTCTCTCTCTTACTAGCCACTTTTCTCACACACACTTTCTCTTTCTTTCACTTTCTCTCAACGGCTAAAAGTCCTCATAAATTAGGATTACGATATTCATTTTGTTGTGTGCCACACAAGATGCACAAACTCATTGCTTCAAAACACACACATGAGTCGTTTCTCTCTTTCATTCTCTATTTATATTGGCCACTTTATATCCTAAAAGCGATACTCGTAGGCTAAATGTCATTATATCACACTATATCTATTTTGCACCCTCGGCTCAACTTTCACTTTTTGTGCACACACAGAGAGAAAAAGAGAGTCACATGCAGACAGGAGTCAATTAATAACTATCACCAATTATAAGTCAACCCAACCCAAGAGAAAGAGAAGTGTGAGAAAGAGTGAGAAGAAGAATAAGTAAACTAGAAAAATCCTTCCAGCTGTACCCCTCAAAAGGATTTGGAAAGCAAATATGAAGGAAAAACCAATTAGTCTAAATATAGCAAGTCTGTGTGTGTGAGTGTGTTTCTATGTCTGTGTGTGTATGTGTGTTTGATTAAAGAGATGATTGTATCGCATTTCATGTATCGTTTGAAAAGACAAATGAAAGATTTGTAACTTGTGTGTGAGTTATATTTTGACATTTGTGGGGAGTGGAATGAGGGAGAGAGAAAGAGTAGTGAGGGAATGAGTTAGAAGGTGAAAGAGATAGAGTGGGTGTGAAAGTGGGTGAGAGAGAGAGAGAGAGAGAGAGAGAGAGAGAGAGGAAGAGAGTGAGTACGCTGGCACCTAAGACGCGTGGCCAATTACATTGGATCGATGCAATGTCGCAACGTTGACACCAGCTGTCAGACTGGAGCTAGACTGACAAATGGAAACACGTCGAGACAGTAAAAAATAGTAAGAGGGAAAAGGAGAGAAAGAAAGAGAGAGAAGAGGTGGGAGAAAGAGACAAATAGAGACATGCACTGCAATCGCTCAATTTAGGCAGGCTAAGTGCAAGTAAGGGTTTAAGTAAGGCAAGAAAGACAGGCCAGTCTTATCTGCCTAAGGATTAAGTTTATCCCTTCAAAAAGAGGGGAAAGAGAGAAAGAAAGTTTCATTTACCAAATAGTTCATCAAACACTTAAAGGATATAACCTCCACACATTACTGAACACATCCGTTTATTGTATTTCACACAAGCTAAGTAAAATGCAAATAGAAGATAAATTTAATTTACCTAAATTTAAATAACTCATTTTTATTATTGAAGTTTTAACAAAAGATACTTTTATTAAGAAACAATAAAAAACTATCATTTTGTTAGAAACTTCAATTCTTATTGGGAGAAGTTTAATAATCAGAGTTTGTTCTCTCAACTTTTATGACTAAACCAGATTATGTGTGAAATGGTATAGTGTAAATAACATATACAAAGTTGTATTAAGATTACTTGTAAATAACTTAGATAATAACTTGTACCTAGATTAATCAATCACAATAGTCGTATTATTACAAAAATAAATAAAAATTTTTGTTTTTCTACTTCATGAAGCTATAATCAAATGTTTTTGAATGTTTTTACTTTCTCTTTCTTTCTTTCTCTCTCTCTCTCTCTCTCTCTCTCTCACTTCTTTCTCTCCCACTTCTCTCTATTTCTCAATGTGTGTTTAGTTGGTGTGATTGAACCACCACGAACTAGATTGTTTATCAAACACACACACTTACACGCAGTGTTGGTTTTGATAGTGTTGGAAATTAATTTCCGGATTGTATGAAACTCGTCTTTCACTAAAACCAAAAGGTAAACATAGACCTCCAGACTGTGATTAGATGCACAATTTGTGATCATGCCATCGATCCAACATTGTGCCACTAAATTGATTTCACTTACTCAAATCAAAACACATGCACATCATATTCAGGTCATTCAACGGTGAACTTTCTCTCTCTCTCTCTCTCAATCACACTCGCTCTTTTTCATTCTTTTTTATCTCTCTTAATCAACTCCTCACATTTTACTTCTTTAGTCATCTGAACTATTTTATTAGTTTATCTATGACTCTAAACTTAACCAGCATTTTGGTTCGGGAACTTTCTCATACACTGGTTTGTGTTGCGGCCACTTTCAAGACCAATAACATAAATCAGTGTATGAGAAAGTTCCCGAACAAAAATACTTGTTAAGTTTAGAGCTTTAAGTTACTTTATCATTGCTTCTTTCTCTCTTTCCATCTCTGACTTTCTACCTATATAAATATCATATCATTGAGTTGTTCCTCGTTATCATCGATACCACTGAGTTGTCCTTCACTATTATCAATATTATTGAGTTGTCCTTCACTATCATCAATATTATTGAGTTGTCCTTCACTATCATCAATACCACTAAGTTATCCCTTACTATTTCTACGGGGAAAAACTAGTCTCCTTGACTAACCCTTTTACTTTCATTCTTTTCTCCTCATTCTTTTAAACTTTCTTTCACCTTCACATGTTTCATTTTTTGAATCATAATTCAATTTGGTCTAAAACAAAAACAAACAAACGAACCAAACCAAGCGTTTTGGACGCAAAGAAAAGGAGCCTCCAAAGAGGAAGTTAAAAAGGAAATTGAACGAATCAAGAAAAAATAACAACAAAAATTCCACAATCGACAATTGAAGGCAAAAATAAATAGAGATACTTTTTTCTGCAGAGTAGATGTGTTTTAAGTGAATTTTTTCTTCGTTTTCCAAACTCCCACGTATATATATTTGATTTGACAACAAAAATGCTGACACAGAGTGTGCCAAGTCGGCATTTGATATAAAAATACTCTCTCTCTCTCTCTTTTCCTTTCTTTCTTCATATTTTTTGATCCAAATTTATTTTAACCATGCACTTCAAGAAAAAGTAAACATGAAAACCCAAATTTTGTCGCCGCAATCAAAAAGTTTTACGCTTTTTCTTTTACTAAAAAAATTCTAAAATGATCGTGTCAGTTGTGATCTTGACGAGAAAATTGGCTCTATTATTATTTTATAATTTTAACTATCATCATCATACATATACACTCTCCTCCTCCCTCCTTTTCTTCTGGTATTAGTTGAACCAAATTGAAACTGCCTTGGTTTTTGCTTATAAAACTATAAAATATTTCAATTTCTTTTTTCTCTCATAGTCTCTCGATTTCTAAGCCCCTGAATGTGAGCTTGTCTGCGCGTGATTTGCGTGCGACTTTGCTCTCTTTCTCTCTCTCTCTCTCTCTCTCCCTTTTCATTTACCCTCTTATCTCTCACCCTCTTTGATCCATGCGCTACTTCCTTGTGTATTTCCCCCTTCCTTCCTCCGAAGCGTTAATGAATTAACGTTTCAAAAGTCGGGATTTCTTCTCTTTCCTGCGGGGGAAAATAAAAAAAAGGACCGTTGGTGGGGCGGGCGCTAAGGGAGACATTTTTTTATTTGAAAAAAAAGTCATCCTGCGGACTGGTAGAAGGGTATCTCTGTTCATTCCGGGTTCTCGTGAAGGGTTTTCCGTGGGAGAAAGTGTGGAAAAAGTTCTCATCGGTTTTTTTAATACCTGCGGTAGGATTATATTTTCCGCAGATAAGGAGGGGAGTTTTTTTTTGCGAGAACGGCGTTATTTGCTGGAGATAATTCCCCACGGGAGTCGATATATCTCACCCCTCTCCACCTGTATTCACGTTCTAGAGAGGGAGGGGGAGAGAGATGGAGGAAGAGAGAGAGGGAGAGAGAGAGGGAGGGAGAGAGAGAGAGGGAGGGAGAGAGGGAGAGAGAGAGGGAGAGAGGGAAAATGCGAGGGAAAGAGAGAGGGAAAGAGAGAAAAAGAGAGAGAGGGAGGGAGGGTGAGAGAGGCCGCGTACCCAATCACCGATCAGTGGGGGGGATTAATTGGAGGAAAGTCGGGAGAAGGGGGGGGGAGAGTTTGAGGTGGAAAGAAATGGGAGAGAAATGGAACAATGCAAGAAAGTGACGGACGGGAAGGAAGAAGACACCGCCCCCACCTTCCTTATGTCCTTACTCCATTTCCTCTAAACAGGGTGTACGCCCTCGCGGTCGAATCGATCGCGCCTCGTCCACGCCACGAATTGTGTTTGGAGATCGGAATGTTTTGGCGGGCGCATGGGAAGGGGGCACTAGTGTTCGCCCCGGGGCGGTCTTCTATATCTCCGGAAAGGTCCGACTGGTTAGGGCTACTTATTTCTGGAGTCGTGGGAGTGTGTGCACGATCACACACACACACATGCGCACGCGTGATTACGATCGGCTATAATGTCCACTTCTTTGAAACACGGAACGATTCCTCCCGTGTGGGGGAGGACTCGGGGGGGGGTTTTGACAATCTTGTACGACGACACGTGTTCCACCTTTCGTGGCGTGCGTCGTGGTAAGCGATCGAGCGGAGGGAAAGTGTGCGCTCTAAAGACATTCCTTTAATTTTCGTGACCTCTCCATGAGATAGATCATACAAAGCTCATGGATTCCCAAAGGAGACACTAACTTCTTCCGGTGAAGTGTGATTCCTGGGATTAATTTGTCATCGAACGGAGGACGAGAGCGAAGGAGTGGATTTTGAATTATCTTTGGTAAGTTTGCGCCGGGAACGGATGATTTGATTCCTGCCTATTCCGCCTTGGCATTCCGTTCATGTGACTGTCATAATACTGTCAGTCCGTAATCAGTCACCTTGGTCAGTGTTCTTGATTTAGTTGACGAAAATACACAGAAGTCGGTCAAAATAGTGTAAGTTATTTAACAAATGTTCATTTTTGAGGATTCCCTAAGCAGTCAGAGTGTGTCTAGTCGTAAAGAATGATATTGCGAGATGTTAGATATCAGGTGTCATGAATCATTGCCAATTTTTTGTGTTATCGTATGCAGTTTTCTGCCACTTTCAGGGTCCGCCTTACACACAGGCATCTTCTCTCCAATCCCTCCTATCCTCCGCCATCTCTCTCTTTCTATCTCTATGCCGTCATGCTAGTCGTCATATTTCTCTCCTTTTACTCCTTTCGTCCTTCTGTCCCTTTTAATTTGTTGCATTACTTATTTTAACTTATTTTTTTATCTTGTCACCTTTTCTCGAATCCTCTACTACTACAGTGTGGACGTTTCGCCGTTCAGTCTTCTCTTTAAATTATATTACGCGTCTCCGTGCATAATCAAAGGCTATGCCTGGCACGATAAGAAATATAATCAGTGTACATCTCGTTATGCAAAAATACTAAAAGAAACTTTTTTCTCTTACAGGTGAGTGGCGCTGCAGGCAGAGCAGATTTCGATGATAAGGTTGAAGGCAATCTTTCCATTTTTTTCCTGCTGTTAAGGTAAAGTGTTATCTTCTTCCAGTTACTCCCTCTTGGGAAAAACTATGCATTTGATTATTCTCTCTCTTCTGTAATTTTTTTATCGCCAGTCAATGGTTATTACCTTCCAGAGAGAAATTTAGGAGCGTGCAATAATTCTCGGTTTCTCACTTTACTCCTAAGATCTGCAATTCCGCTTTGAATACCTCTTAGTTATATTCATTCGACACGTTTGAATTTATGTGCTGTTATTCCATTGAATTACTGGCACTTTTCCATGCATATTTTAAATATTGTGATTAAGAAATTTAACGAAACATTTGATTAATTATTCATGTGAAATCCAAATATTGTAAAAAATGTTAGATATCACTGTGAAAACTTTTAATTCGGTGGGATGCTGTGTTTCAGAAACGCGGTCTCTTCGAACGGAGAAGATAATGGTTGACTTAAGACTTTAGAAGCGTTTTTTAAAGTAACATAATATGGAGAACATAAGATGGACGGGGAAACTTGAAAAAGACGTGTATTAGGCATGAGAAGGAAGGTTTTTTTTGCGAATTGCCTAAGGTGACAGGAGGAGTGGACGGTGAGATGTGATAGGATTATTAAACCAGGGTTAGACGGTAGTGGATTGGTTAAAGGCATGTCGGGAATTGGGTTTTCGTAATTGAAAAGTGACACTTGTAACTTTTTGTCGCGATAATTTTAAATATAACTAGGGTGCTTATTTTTTCGAAAATTCTAGCTTATTATTAGGACTGACAAAATATTTTGTATTACTCCATATCGTGCACTCAATGAGAAGCCCTCAACTAAATCAATATCTCAAAGTGCCAGTAGTACAATCGCTAATAGTCGTAGTGATGGAATTATCGACTACCTATCCCCAACCGAAGCATTGATTCTCGGGTGTTCTAGGGAATCGTATTTTCCTAATGTTTCAAATTAGTGAAAGGTGGGGGGAAGCATGCTGTTCATTCCGCCAGAGGTGCACCCCTTTCCCTGCCGAAGAGCTTTACTGCCGTTCCTCCGTCCCTCTTCCCCTCGCTTCGCCCACAACGACGACGCTCCAAGGAGGAGAGAAGGAGGGGGGGGGGGAAATAATAAGCCCTCTCTTACCCCCCCCGGGAAGTGTTCCCGTTGGAAGGGACGTCGGTCCCTAGATGCCGGATTTCGAGTGCTCCCGCCACCGCACAGATCGTGAGCCTTCAAAGGGTTCGCGGATTAATTCCTAGCCAGCCTGCGCCACCGCGCCACCGTAAAACCCCCCGCGCGCCCCTAATTGGAAATGGAACGTCATTAAAGGCTGAAGCTACTCTCCCGAATGGCGGCGCTGGTGACGTTTTTACTGGCGTCCTAGGGGTAGGGCGGATGCGTGGCCTAAAGGGGGTCGGAGGGGGATGTGGGAGGGGGAAATGGTTGCGAGGAAAATGGAGTGGGGGGAGGGGAGGAAGGGGGGGGGCTTAAACTGAGTCGTTATTACATAACGCTGGTCGTAATTTCTACAGATTGTTATTTCGCCTTTCGTTGTCAAAAGGAATTTTTATGCGTTTCTTTCTTTTTGCAGCGAACTATCCCGCTTCGATCGTCCCCGTGGGGACCCCCTGTCTCTCTTTCCCACATTATTGTTTTTGCAGATAATGCGCCAAGTGTGGGCCGCTTTTAATTTCTGGGGCACGTTTTACGATTACTTTTATCGTGGAGATGGTATTCCGCCATTTCGTTAATAATATTTGTCGTCTATATATTTTCTTTTTCTTCTTTTTTCGCATCTAAGAAATAAGTTACAAAATTTGCATTTTCCACTTTAAAAAAACTTCTTTATTCCGACATGTTTCGGTGCACTACACCATTTTCAGTGCACCAAAACATGTTGGAATAAAAAAGATGTTTTTAAAAGTGGAAATTGCAAATTTTGTAACTTATTTCTTTGATTATGGATCGTTTCCACCACATCTCACCTGATTCTATAACGTTTATTCTTTTTTCGCATTGTTAGTGAGAGTACTAAGCTCAGATTTAATCCAGTATACGTGACGGATAGCGCTTTGCTAACAAAAAAAGTGGTCTCAACCATTATAGAAAGTTAGTGAAAATCATTTTCCTCATTTGGAACTATTGCTATGAATTTTGTGATAAATTTCATTGCCCATTTTTAAAACATACGTATGGTATGCATTGAAACTTAAGTTTCAAATTGACATCGAGGGTTTCATTAATATAATTCTAATGATCTACTGGGTGTAACCTAGTATCAATCATACTATTATCATTAGTCTACGTATTTTTCATTTCATTTTCAAGTCTTATTGTCATAAATCTTTTTGAAGACTCGTTACCTTGTCTTAATGTGTATTACGTGTGTACTATAACCTGACATAACGGGTATTATTACTAGGAACCGAGATGTGCACCTAATTCAAATTATTTTCTTTTGCACCGTTGAAAATCATATCCCTTTTCCCATTTGCAATACTTCATTGTATAATGATCCTATCAGTCACGATAACTAATTTTTCCCCTAGATATCACCATTTTTTTACTTAGATCTTCAAAGGGCGTTTCAATAGTTCCTATTTATACAGTGATATATAAGTGACAATACTGGTCTTTTTAATTGGTAGCTATATGTGTTTCGTGAAAACCAAGAATTTAAAGAAATTTTTTATTGGATCTCTCCATTGGATTTTCAAATCTCTCAATTGGAAAATAATATCAGATAATATTGGTATTTTCCATCGCAAATCATTCTCCTTCAATACTTTTGTATTCCTT
>WURS02074729.1:0-10344 GCA_011762765.2 Rhinocypha anisoptera | reverse complement strand
ATCCTGCGAGTCATGCAACCCGAACATCAACCACGGCAAAATCTACTCGCTATAGCGATAGTGCAGATGTGATCACTTGTAATAACCAGCTGAACTCCCTATGTCTTAACACGTGGACCAACCAACGCAAAACGATCACTCACTATAGCAACACTCTCGTTATAAGCCATACTCGCTATAATGGACTTCTACTGTATCACCGCAAACATGGAAGCGATATGTGAAAATATTCGTATAGAGCATGGCACTCTATGAATCAGACACAAGGACCATTGGAAAAACAGTCCAAAGAAGAATACAGTAGACTCTCGTTATTACGAAGTTCATGGGACCAAAAAATTGGCGGTTTGTAATAGCGTTGTTCATATCAATGTAGTTTTTATATAAACATCGCAAAAAATATTCATTTGCTCTTTTTTGACCTGTTTAATCTTTCATGTGTTACAGTCGTACTGTGAAATGATATCAGACATGTAAATATAAATCTAATTATGTGCAAAGATGTGAAATCAAACAGTCTAATTTGTAGTTCGAAAATCATGCTATTTTTTGTAGTAATAGTCGCAAGCCGGAAAATGAATTCAGCTGGGAGATTAATTCCACGGAAAAACTTCTCTCAGCTGCCTATACAATTACTATGTGGCAAAATTAATGCAGTAGAATCCCGAATTAAAGTATATCGATTTTATGGAAAATTTGATTTCTCATGAGTTAGTGAGTGGTCCCGCCCAATTCCTGAAGTGATATGGAATTTTTATTTGACCTCAATATGAAATCCAACTGTGTATTCGCTCCAAGTGGATTAATTATCATTGTACGGATCTTCTACAATGTAACGGAAGAACTAATTATCAAACACAATTTGAGCATCGATCTTGACACCAACGTCAGTTTATGACAATGTTATAAAAAATATAATTTGCCGGTCCGCATGCGTTGCCACGAATAGTTTTGTAGCAGATTGACTTTGATGTGTCTATCTTGTCACATGCTAATCCTCTGTGAATGATGAAAAATCACAAACTGACCCAAGCAAAGAGGTGGTATACCCTTCAAGAAAATAAAAAGAATTCACATATTTCCTGCTGTTCTCTTAATTTACTGAGAAATGAAATTGTTCGGATTTTGTCAAGATTATGTCTAAAGTAGTAATTAAAAATGACTAGTGCATACATGCCAGCCATCTTGAAAAACGAATCTTCCCCTATGAAGATTAGTAATCACATTTCCTTCAAAGAGGCATTTGCTTCGACATCATTTACTTCAAAGGGAGAAGGCTCCCTTCGCCGAACCAAGTAGGATTCATAAGACGAAGTCATCCTTTGACGATTCTTTGTACGTGAAAGGCACGATCAGCATAGGAAGGACGAAGGAGCCCTCAAGAGTTGTGACTCTCGGTACGGGCCCTTCTTATCTTTTGTTTCTTCCCTTTCACCCCTCCTCGACCTCTCATGCTCTCTCTCAGACTCCTTTGAAAGTGCAGCCACCCAGTGGGAGTTCTGTACCCTCAACCCAGTTAAATAGTTTGTTCGAAGTACCCATTGCAGATATTTTAGTTCTCAAGCTCTTGGGCTCAGTACTCTTGGGAAAGCTTTCTTTATTTATAATTCAGGGTCATGACGAATGAATGTCATTATTTATGTGATAGACTTCATAATAAAGTTTTTTTTGTACCCGTGGGGACCGGGACTAAGGTTCGTTATTTCGTAATATCATTTCCTTACCATACAGTTAGATACCCCTTTCGTTGGGAACAACGATTTGGTTCATAAGAATGAAAACTTTGAATAAGCATTGTTTTTGTAATAAGGAGAGTCTACTGTATAATAAAGATGCCTGCCTCACTTGCTAGACTTGATCCAGATAGAGAGAACAGCATTCTGCTATTCGGTATCTGTGCAGTGTGAAGGTGTGAAACCAATTAAAGATTCGTCGAAGAATGAACATCCAGCATGAATGTGATGATGAGTGTTTGTGTCACAGCTGAAATGAAGTCTCTAATAGCAGAGTGGTGGGAAATGAGCAAATGGTGTGCGTTTGCGTGTGTGATGGTGCGCGCAGTGTGATGAAGGGAGAGGCTCCTCTCTCTCTCTCTCATCACGGGATCAGGCACATCTGGTGTGCTGCGACTATCCAGAGAAAATTGCAGATGCCGAAGACATAGTGAAGGAGAACCGGCGAGTGACATCGGATGAAAATCACTGCTACAGGCATTAAACATTAGCCATGATCCCGCACATCGCATTGTGCAGGTGAATAGCTTATTGCCACTTTTTAACAATACATAATAATAATAAAAAATATTTCCAGTTTTCACCCTTATATGTAAGGTTTTCTTTAACTGTGTTGTAACACAGCACAAACATAAAAGAATGCAGCACCTTGGTGTGTTGCCCCCTGGGGGCGTGGATTGACACGCAAGGGACCACACAAAGGGATCCACAGTCTACTCCTCCACCTCTCTACGAGGAGGGCCCCCTTAGATGCGTTCAAAATGAAGATTCATCTCATACGCAATCTCGAAAATGCTCTCTCTGGTCTAAAACATTCTGCTAAGTCATGGAACATCAAGCTAAAAATGTTGCCGGTTGAAATTGTGTCGAAACAATTGCTGGCCCACATTTCAATGTAATCAAAGAAATGTACGTGTGCAATGAAAATTATTCATTCTACTTATTACCTGTTAACACATGCTGTTTTACGTTAGACTCTGGGAGGGGTTGGGGGTAAATTTTCATGTTAGGATTATGAGGTATTTAACGAAGTATTTTTCATGGGTAACAAATTTAAAAAAAAAGTAATGACCCCTCATAAGGAAGACAGCCACTCCATATACTCTCTGAACCTTCCAAGGAATAACTCACCTAACATGGTGAAATCTTCCATAGATAAGTTCAGTCCTGGCTTTCGTTGCTAGGATAACTTTGACCAAGTACAAATGGCGATGTCCAGACTCCTCGCTACCAATGATGAAACAGAGTGTCCTTCCTACTTTACCACTATGAGATGAAGCCAGTTCCAGCTTCTCACCACTCCCCTCGAAGAAATAGAGGAGGTCACACACCTGTTGAGAGGAAGGAAAAATGAAGCAATTTTATTAATGGACAAAGACTGTCAAAAATATTTACTTAGTGATTACTGAATAGCTATGTGAATTTGATAATGATTGATCTTTTCCATAACAATAGCTATATATATATATAGGCCAAGACAATAGTATTGTACCATGATGTATCACAAATTCTTAGTAAATTTACCAAAATCAGACATTATCTTGACTTTTCATAATTTGTTTTTACAAAACACTAAAAATTTAGTCCTGAGGTGTTATCAAATCAAAAATAAAGAATCTGTCAATTCTTTTCATAAAGAGCTGATCATCGTTGGATAATCCAAAATATTACTGAAGAATCGTTTGTGTGTGTTGTTGTTGTTGCCGTGCATGCATGATTTACATTGCAGTTTTGTAGGAAAGTTCTTACCAATGGTATATTCTTTTACTGTGAGTGAAATGTGTTATCCCCGAGATAATAAATGATAACAGTATGATCTAACATGGTATAGGGGAATAATCTGTTACATTAATTGACTTTCAAACCTTTATAGTGCCAGCCTTCGGCCGATCTATGTATCTATCAACCCTACTGTATAGACGTATTAGGGCATGTCTGTGTAAAAACTGACATGGGGTGATCTATTGGCTTGATTTTTTGTCTAAAAAGTAATTTTTTATTAAATTGTTTAGGAAATAAAAATATAAATAAAATATTTAACTTATCCAAAAATTGTTTGGAGTGAAAATAAAAAAATGACATTAACAAATGTATATTATTATATACAGTAGAAGTTCGCTATAACGAGAGCTGATAAATGATGAAAAATCTCTCGTTATAACACACACTCGTTATAGCAGACGGTCATTTAAATTGACCTCTTTCGGCATTTATAACGGTACCAAAAGTGGGTGAAAATGAGCCATGAAGTAGTTGTATCAATCCATCCGTAAATGCATTGAAAATAGATCGTTTTATTTAAAAATAATTAAAATATTGTCACCAAAACTCACGCACTCGTAACTAATGTATGTCACGCATCGGTAGTATCTTTGGCAACGTTTCACGAACAATCATAGATAAGGTATAACCTACGGTTAACAATTATGATTCCAGAAATAAGAGGAGGGTCAAGAGACTGGCCATCCTGCTAAAGTCAACACAGACAAATGGGACCACCCGATGGAATCTCCTTCACTCTGGGTTAGAGCTGGTGAAAAGTAAATTCCCCCTTGTTTGTTTGCTCACCCCCCTCTCTGACGTTCAACCAATTTCTTCTCTTGCTTGTCGAGGCAAAAGGGACCTGAAAAGGGGACCTCCTGTTGCTTGGCAGTCTCTCCCTCCACGTCTGACCTTCAAGTAATAACTTTTCCTGCATTGTCTACAAGTCTAGCTCATCGCCCCATACGAGCGTATGTTGTATCTCGTACGTTCTTTTATTCCGATCGATCGGCTACTAGGACGAAATAGCACCAGGAAATGACAGACTGGCGCACAGATTCCAAGATAAGTTGTTCAGTCATTGTCCAGGAAAGTCTGTGGCATAAAATCACAAAGTCTCCTCTCGTTGAATCACCACAAAGTCTCACGTGAAGCCTTCCTTTCAATGTAGATTCACAAGGTATGACAACGTAATGTGTGTGTCTCCTCTCATAAAATCACCACTAAGTCTCTCTTAACGTCTTCATTACAATGTAGATTTGCGAGACGTGACAATGTAATCCGTGTTCGAATCCTACGAGTTATGCAACCCTAGCATTAATAACAGGAAAATCTACTCGCCATAGCGATAGTGCAGGTGTGACCACTCGTAATAACCGGCGGAACTCCCTATGTTTCAACACGTGGACCAACCAACGCAAAATGATCACTTGCTATAGCGATACTCTCTCGATAAGTGCCTCACTCGCTATAGCAGACTTCCACTGTACGTTTAACTTCACCCTTAAAATTGTAGAAACGCATCGAATCAGCCATTTCCCATTAAGAGTGCATGTTAATTTCAAACTGTGATATCATTCGAAAGATCTTCTGAATCGTTTTGAAATTTGGCAGGTTAGTTGATTACAATAAGCAGGACGTCCTACCAAAGTTTCATCGAATGTTCATCATTAAAAACTCGTAGCCAATGCATCGTTAACCCAGAATATTTTGCGTTCACACAGAGGCAGAAATGTTCCCTCTTGCCTCTCTTCGATAGCGATCTCTATTGTATATTAGGCCATATTTCCTCGTCGAAAAGGTTAAAAAAAAAAAACACCCTAGGCTTTCACTTCCGTCTGTTCCGAGTCATCCAAAGTTCCGCTGTTTGAAACAATCTTGGAAATAATTTTCAGCTGCATACTCAGTCTTCATTCTCCACACCTTCAAGTTCGGAGACGAAAAATATGAGCATCATTGTATGCAACAGATTACTGCACTGGCATCAAACCACAGAAGTTACATTCGTGAAAAAGACTCGACTGTTAACAAAACCACGGTTGGAATACCGCTAGAGACATGGGAGACTAAGGCTTAGGTTTCATTTTCCACCAAAACCATAGTAGATAGAAATCAGAGCAAATTTAATTTTAATGACACAATTTGCATTTGCATTGCGGCATGAATATTACCTCCCACTCTTCGATGGTGAGCTATCTGGTACAACCGCCCGTGAAATTTAGATAAAGTTTGATTCACAGTTAAATTTCGGAGCTAAATATACTAGATCTATGCCCTGGTGCATTAGATTATTCCAGGATCAATCATAGGATTCGGGATTGGGGTTAATACACATCAAATATAATGCAGCGGTAATGAATTTAATTATAACGAGAGTTTCGAGTAGCGGGAAGGCTAGGCTGAATATCAAGCTGGAAAAAGGAATGAATCAGAACGGGTAGAAAAGTTCACCTGTTTGCGGGAAGCATCGTTTTGGAGGAAAACGTATGCAGCGTCGCGGATATCAGACGGAGAATTGCATCAGCAAAAGAAGAGGCCTTTTGCGAAAGAGTTTCAGTGAGTAGGGGACCATTATGAATGAAGATTTGAAGAAGAAAATATCGGCGAAAACCCTAATATGGAGCGTAGCACCATATGTGGATCCGAAACCTGGTCCATTGCAGAGGAAGGATGTTTGAGCAGATAGTTCGGAGGCTTTTGAGAGAGAGAGATAAGATGTGGGTTTGGCGCTGAAGGATGGAGAGAGAGAAACGGTGAAGTGGACAGAAGGAGAGAGGAGAACGAACGAAGAAGTTTTGAGAGAATGGTGTATTTGAGGGGGAGGAGAGAGGCGTTTGCTGCGAGAGAGATCCATAAATAAAGACAGAAGAAAGGTGTGAAGATGGAAGAATGGGGGAATATACTCAGAGAGAGGAGGCAATGGGGGTTGTGTCCGAAGGTGGTTGTGATATATGGAGGGTTAGAATGTTATGGGTGTGCGGGGAAGGAAGAGAGAGAGAGAATGGGGATATATTATTGCACAGAATGATAAGGGGGGGTAGGAAGTACGCAGATTTGAAGAGGGGGATTACATAGTTAGATGTTTACGCGGCCAACCTAAGCTCAAACTCAACAAAAACCTACCTTAAACGGTAGATCACCCTTCATCATCAATGCAATGGCAACATGGTTAACGATG
The DNA here is from genome assembly GCA_011762765.2 of Rhinocypha anisoptera. NCBI lineage: Eukaryota > Metazoa > Arthropoda > Insecta > Odonata > Chlorocyphidae > Rhinocypha > Rhinocypha anisoptera. The sequence goes on along the minus strand of WURS02074729.1, from coordinate 3,672 downwards.
GTTAATCCATTCCAGGATTAGTGCCGTCATCCAAGGTTAGATGTCCCACAAGTAATATAATAATGCCAATCGATTAACTCATTCCATCCTCCTCCGTAATGCATATCGGGTATGATTGTCAAAGTTTTATATATATATATCGGTCACAAGAAAGTAACGCATTACATATCGGGCCATAACTGTACCAGCCCGGAAGTTAGATATTAGATAGAGTTATAGTTAGACGTTATGCGGACAACATAAGCAGGCAGACTCATCAAAGACCTACCTCGATAACCGGTAGATTACCCTTCATCAAGAAACATATCACTCCAAACGACGAAGCAATATATGTTGAAACATTCTTATGGTCGAACCAAATTGATCAAATAATTTTCTCGCCAAAGATTGAAGTGCGGAAAGCATTTTCGATGTTTTTCGTGAGAGAGTGTGCGGGGGGTCACCTTGACGCGACAGTCCATGCTGCAGGAGAGGAGGAGGAGGAGGAAGCCTACCTTAATAACCGGTATACACCCTTCATCATCAGACGGAAACAAGTGCTACTGAAGCGGCCAAAAGCTAGCAGGGGGCACGAGGTGAAAGTAAAGCGAGGACACTCGAAACGAATGCGCACCTTTGAGCACCCTCGAGGTCGTCCAGAGCAGCTTCTCGTAGTCGTACGACCGCAGAATGCGCACCAGCTCCACCGGCCCCTGCGACGCAAGGATGATCAGCTTGCTCTCCTGGTTGCCGTACGCGAGGATCTGCAGGCAGTCCGTCACTATGGCGAGGAACTTGACGTTGTTCCTCTGGAGGAGGGCGACCATCTTCTGGAGGCCCCCGGCGAGGCGCACGGCCATCTTCGAGCCCTCCTGGTGAAGCAGGAGGTTGTGCAGCGTGGTGATGGCGTAGAAGAGCACCGACTCCACGGGGGAACTGGGGGGTCGGGGGGTGAGAGGTGGAGAGAGGGCATCGAGGCAGGGCAAAACGCGAGAGATACCAAGGTTAGTATAAATTTCACAGCCAAATCAATCAGTTGACACGTTTAGCGGACTGATAAAATATTCCAGATCATATAACCACAGTCATTTATTATACCATATCAATATATAAATAAAACTATATACCTAATATATATAAAATACTATAAGTATCACTAAATAATAATTACCGGAAACTATTTCCTAAATAATAATTATATATACAGTAGAAATCCACCATAGCGAGTATGTCTTATAACGAGAGTATCGGTAAAGCAGGTGATCGTTTTCCTTTGGTTGTTCCGCGTGTTAAAACATAGGGAGTTCCGCCGGTTATTACGAGTGGTCACGCCTGCACCATCGCTACAGCGAGTAGACTTTGCCGTGGTTGGTGTTCGGGTTGCATATCATGGCAGGATTAAAAACCACTCACTACATTGTCATGCCTCGCGAACCTACATTGTAATGAAGACTTTACGAGGGAACACTTTTATGATTTTATGACACAGACTTTCCTGGGGTGTAACCGAACAACTTATCTTGGAATCTCTGTGCTCCAGTCTGTCATTTTCTGCTGCTATTTCGTCCTTATATCCGATCGATCGGAATAAAAGAACATGTGGAATGGTGAGCTAGACTTGTAGACAATACAGGAAGAGCCCATTTGTCTGTGTTGACCTTAGCAGGACGGCCAATCTCTCGACCCTCCTCTTATTTATGGAATCGTAATTGTTCACCGCAGGCCATACCTTATCTATGATTGTTCACGAAACGTAGCCAAAGATAACACCGATTGGTGACATAAATTAGTTACGAGTGCATGCTTTTTGGTGACGACATTTTAAAATCTTTTTAATGCATTTGTGGATGGATTGCTACAACCACTTTCATGGCTCATTTTCGCCCACTTTTGGTGCCGTTATAAATGCCGAAAGAAGTGAATTTAAATGACGGTCGGCTATAACGAGTGTGCGTTATAACGAGAAATTTTTTGTCATTTGTCAGCTCTCGTTATAGCGGACTTCAACTGTATTATTCTGATAGCTCGTTTTTGTAATTTGAAAAGACTGGATTTTACTGGAACACCCACCCAGAGAACAATGCCGTTTGACAACAGGGAGTGAAAAATGAAATAATAAACAAATTGCAAACTACAACTGATTAGAATATTTTCCACTGACTGTTTCAAGTGTATCTATGGCTAACTGCAGAACAAAACTAGAAAAAAGACCGACGTGTAAAACCACCACTATTTTCAATCGCATGCTCAGTATGTTTTTCCTACCACATGGACCATTTCGGACCCAAGATACATGTGAACATCATTTCATGCGACAGAAGGGAAGTAATCATGTCAGTAACTACATCATTGGTCACGACACTCAATCACAAGCCTCTTACTACCAAAACTGTCGATTCAACAAGGCTGTACTGAAAAACATACGGGAATCTTCCATGAATCAAAATCTACACTGGAATCCTCGGATTAGTATAACGGTTAAGAAAAATATCTCGTGAAATTTACATAATCGGGAGTTTTGTCCCAACTAATTCTCGTTGAGGATTTAAATTTGCTACATAACGCCGAGATTAGATCAGATTCAATCTCACTCGTCATGTGTAAGGTAGGTCTCATTTCACTTGATTTTGAGTGTTTATTGCTGTCAAAGGATGCCAAATTGACGATGCCCCACCCAAAACTCTTCAAAACTGGTCTACTTTACTTTGTTTCCGCATGATATGTATATTATTATTGTGAAACGATTTGTATTCAGAAGTCTAACATTGTCCCGCGTGTTGTGGATGATGTTCAACCATTTTATCTTATTTTGCATTCGGGTTGGTTCATTCTGAGTGCAATGTGTTTCTTAACATTTGCACTTGGGAGTGAATGTTTGGTGCCTGGGGGTGAGTGTGGTGGCTCACCCCCTGCCACACGCACGTTTGCAGGGTAAAGCGTAGAAGAGATCAAAATAAATATGACACAAGGTCGGAGATAATATCGTACTTAGGGCAGCTAGTTTTACTATATATATATCTTTCTTGTTTTTTTTTCATTTTAATTCAAATAATAATTGACTCTCTTCCCGCACGACACGAATTTCCATTTGTCATTGAAATTTTGGCATGTAAGTAGCTTCTCTCCGTGTGTATTACATCTAATGCATGTGCATGTGGGGATGCATGCCTGGGGTGTGATGGCTCACCCAACCCACCCCCCTGCCACCCGCCCCCTCGCGGCGGCTTGCAGGGCATCATAACGTGGAGGCGGACATCGTAAGTGCATACCGGACCAGGGATAAATATGGGAGCAAGGCAAAATAGTAAAAAAAATCACCGAAAAATTCATCGTCCTCAAAATGACATTCTTAATTTCAACTCTGTCACGAGTGTGTAATTTTGCAGGAGGCCCATCGATAAGGTGGAGAGGGCGGAAAAGGGACAAACGGCCTCGTTGAGTACCAATTCAAATTTGGGTTCCACCCAGTGGACTTTAATTGAAGAGGCATTGAAGAGGTTAGTGAGTCGGGTCGGCGAGGAGACCGGGTGATGTCCTCCCCTTTTTTTTTCTCCTCTCTCTCCCACGCGCTTGTCCCCCGTCTCTTTTTTTGTTGTTTTTTGTCCGCTCGTCGCGTGCCGTCACGGGGGGGGGGGGGGGGGGGGGGCGGGTCCGTGGGTGGGGGGGGGGGGGGGGGGGGGGGGGGGGTGGGGG
>WURS02074718.1:0-10344 GCA_011762765.2 Rhinocypha anisoptera | reverse complement strand
TTGGCTAATATGGGGTTTAAAAATTTGGTGGGAAAACAAATATGAGGTGTAAGTTATCTACGAGCGCAGGTTTATATACACGTGTCCACCCACAAAAATAAACGATGAGCTTCATAAACGTGTAAATCTAGAAATCAACTGGGAATTTCGTTTTGAGTTCTTATTTTTGTACACATGGGTATCCACCACCCTCTGACCAGCCCGCGTCTCATCCGCCATCCCCATTCCCCTCACTCGTCCCATTTTCTTCCCTCAAGACCTTCGCACGTCTCACGCTGCTGTGTCCTCTTCACCTCCTCCTCCTTCTCTTCCTCCTCCACCACGGAGGCCACCGTCTCGACTCGACCTTCCGCGTCCTCGTCCTTCCACCTCACGTCCCCCCCCCCCCCCCCCCCCTCCGGCCCCCCCCCCCGGCCCCCCCCCCCTCCCCCAATCCCACACACCACCTTCCCCCTTGGTCACCCGGGCCGTGGAGGGAACTTAGAAAGGTGAAGGCATGCTAAACAAGGGGTCTTAGCCCCGCGGCAGTAAGAAATAAAGAAAATAAAGCCATGGGCACCGCATACAAATGCCAATGTACGCATATTTATTCCGTTTTCCTAAAAAATCAGACACCAATAAATTTGTAAAATACGTACATTTTCCTTAACTGAACATTAAAGATTATAAAAGAAAAATGAGTGACAAAAATTAACACGAGTATATAGAGTCAGGTGAGATATTATGTAAACGATCCATATTATTAGGCATAAGAAAAACTTGCAATTTTCACATTGACAAAAATTCCTTTATTCCGACGGTTTAGGTGTAATACACCTTTTTCTAGTGAGCTCAAGAATATTTCAAACAAATATATATGAGAAAGAAGGTCTTACCTTACCCCTTACCCGCATTCATTCTCATATATATAAATATATATATATATATATGCACTAGGAAAATCTTGGTGCGACGAAGCGCATTTCACATATAAACAAATAAACAGTATATACGAGGGAGGTCCGATATGTACTTAGCCTAATTGTTAAGTCCAGGTAATTAATGGATCCTTCTGTTTCCATTTCCCTAGTGAATTTGATGTTGTTGTCAAAAGAATTAAGCATAGTGGTGAAACTATCCAGCTGTCTCCGTGAACCGGTCCACACGCAAAAAATATCATCCACATCTAGATACCAATGGAGGATGTGGCTTAAAAGGGGTTTTTTTGATGAAAAAAAATTACGTTCCAGGTTGTCCATATATATTTCCGCTAGGAGAGGTGAGATGGGGGATCCCATCGTTCAGTTTGTTTCAATATATCTTGTGGAATACGACAAAGTGTTTTATTTCACTTGGGCGAGGACATGGTCGAATGACACACACTCAAAAAAAGATCAACCAATGGCTGGATTGAGAAGAGAATCCCTCCCACCCCCATCGTTGCCTACAAGTGTAACTCTTCCCTCCTGCTCTTCGTACAGCAGCTATTCCACCCCCACCCACCTGATAATTTAAAACTTTTCACCTAGACTGTCTTCCTCGGCTCATAAAAACCACGTCTAGTCATTCTATATATATATAGACTCTCTTTTAAAAAACAGAATACTTGATGGTAACTTTCAAACGTTGAAGCACGCATTGTACTCCTTACTAATAAAAACAGTGAAAATTATACAAAGTTGAGTTAAATTTCAATATTCGAGTTTGAATATTGTTAACCAAAATAAAATTCTAATGATTTTTTAATCATTGTTTACAAAAAATGTTGAAATCGAAACAATATTCAAATTAAAGACTACATATTTCGAATTACAGAAATTCGAATTATCAGAGTCCCACTATAATTACAAGACCTTATGAGTTCATTAGTCAAGAAATCCTCCTTTGGTAAAACGTCTTGGCAAATTTGTTTAGTCAAAGAAGTAGTATTGGAAATAACATTTATATTTATTCCAAAATTTTATATATCAATGCAATTTTAAGCTACTTAGTAATGAATTTAAAAAATACTAATCTCTATGAATTAGATTATACAGGGATAAAATGACAACACTGCAATTCCACAAAAAAATAAATACATACTTTATTTCCACAACCTAGGTTTCGACGCGCAGCGTCACCATCATGTGGTGGTGATGACACAGGTCGCGGAAATAAAATATTTATTTTTTTATGGAATTGCAGCGTTGTAATTTTATCCTTGTACGATGGAAAAATTCCACCTAGTAACGGCTGAAACCCTTTCATGAATTAGATTATGTTAATGGAATGATGAGATATTTTTACTATGCCCAGGGAGGATTAATTCCTTTAGTATATTATGTAAGCAGCATACGATAAGAAAAGCATTGAGTTCCATTATACGATACTATAACCTAACATGACATTCATCAGAATTATATTTTGGCATTGTTTATGGTTAATAAAATGTATGCGAAGTTATAAGTGTGGATATATTTGTGATTTTATTTACTATTCAAACTTGGCAATAGTGTATAATTATTATCTTCTTTATAAAACGTAGCTCCTTTACAGTTTGATATATAATAGATTAACAGAGAATTTCTAGCAGATTACTCGAATGCTTTAAAAGTCAAATTTTTAGATACTATTAATAGTTATGTCACATTAACTGTCTACCCACTCTAGAATTTTTAATTTTATATTGGACAATGGTTATTAGCAGAATTTCTTAATAAAATCTATCATGCTGCATAGGTTAGCAGAAATGTTAGGGAGGCATTTCTCTTCTCGCCATAAGAGTGATAATTATTTGAAAGATACTCAGTAATGAAAATAATAATATGAAAGTCATTAACGTTAAGTTGATTCATCACTAATTAATCTTGGTTTAGAGAAATAAATTCATCTATTTCATTAAAATCAAGTGCTCCTGAATTACAGTTATGCTCTTCAAAGTTCCAAAGAATTTACGGATCTAATGTCTAAACCATCTCGACTGGACAAGCTGATTATAACACCTTTTGCTAAACAGTACAGTTAGCACTCAAAAAGATAAAACATTTAAACCAAATATTTAAAACAAAAAATTATTTAAAAAATGAAATTTGTGTAATAAATTTAAAAAGCTTTTAAAGTAAAGGTATTAAATAAAAATGGTTTTTATTCTACTTCTTACTTTTCCGAGTAACTTTGAACAGGAAATTAACTGCTGCAACTTAAATGTGTCCTTATAAATTTCATTAGCAAAAAGTTTTGTAGTTTGATTACCATTTCATCCATTATGATTAAACAGTGCTAACTGTAGGTATTCATCAAGAATAAGGATCTCACATCTTAGAAAAATTCCCAATATAGTCCGTATATCAAGATAAATTTTAGTCCAAGATTTATTCCAAGATTGCTTGTCGTCAATCATAAAATTTCCATTCTTAGGGAGCCTATTCTTAAGTAATTTTACAAAGCAGCGAAATGTTTCGTAATTGCAGTGCCTTACTATTTTTCTTCACTGAACATAGTCTTTCGGTAAGCTGGCAATTAGGAAAATGAAATAAATTACACACGCCTGTCACCCCTGGAATTTTTCAGTCGCTATAACCACATTGTTTTTCACGTAACTGAAAATGTTACTCTACTGTAGAACAAATCACTCCAAGTTTTTGAAGGCATTTTGCACCTAAGAATAACATTTTCAGCATAAAAAAACACCAGATAAGTAAATAGTTGACAACAGGATGCAAGCAGCTATGGTTTAATCAATGGCGGATCTTTGAAGTTCAAAGTGCGTGGGACTTTGGGTTGTCAAATCAATAATAGCCCGAGGCATGAGTGAGCCAACCTTATACTCTAAGGACCTTGGGGGGGAAGGAGGCTTTAATAGTGTTGAGAGAAAAACTGCAAAGTGGCTGCTGCTATGGAAGGGGTGAGCACAAATAGCAGAAGAAGTTACTGGAGCAAAAAAGAGATATTTAGTAAATAATCGTTCCTTAATAGAGGATTTAAATATTAGAACAAATTACCTAGAGAAGTTTTTGAGCCTTTCCCTAATTTTCCCTTTTTTAATAATATTTTAATAATTCCCTTTCTTCTCATTCTTGCCACCTAGCTTGTAGCCAACTGCAAGTTACTGTTGTAAATAAATAAATGAATACATATAATATAGATGAGTTTCATCTCTCATGTATATGTAACTTTGGTGAAATTATGTTGCTGTCTTATGTCTACTGATGTATCATTCACACTTTCATGTATATTTGTTTATTTTTTTTTTGACAACATCCATGTTGAGTTTGACTCTCTCAAGGACCTAAAAATTACAAAATCCTTACAGCTGTTGCCTATGCCCTAAAGGATGTCTACAAAGATGTTCACTTTAAACTTTTCTATTCTCCTTCATGCTCTACGAATCGACCCTTTTATTGTCAGCCCACATCACCTGGTATATGCAAAAGATATCAGGGCTTGTTACTGGAATTTGTTGATTTACATATTTAAATATATATTATAATAATAATTAATATATTATATGCACTGATATAAATTTGTTATCATTTTTACATACAAACTTTTAGGATTAGTAAAATATTTTTTATCTCCTAAACAATTTGATAAAAAATTTACTAAACAAAAACTAGGGCCGATAGATCGGCCCATGGAACTTTTTGCACATACCCATAAAGCTGGTACTAGAAGTGTTAAACATTTACTTTTATTTTATTCTAAATTTTTCATCCTTGCAGTTCCAAAATTTTTATTTTGATTTTATAACACCTATTGATTAGAACTATTCTGAAAAATAACGTTTTCCAAAGGGAACAGATGCTGAATGTACGTCGATTTCTTATCCATTTAAATTAGTAATTCCTCAAGCAACTCTTAGAATTTCTTCGATAATATTCTTTTAGCCACCTTGTCACGTTGATTCATAACTGTGATGCCACTATAGTCCTTAAGGAATCGCATAATTCCTTTCTTGAAAATTAATACGATGTATCACCTTCCCCAATCCTTGGGTATCATGAAATGTACACATTCTCTTCTATTTACTCTGCATAATATCCATCCATCTGTTGTACTGACCCTGTAATTCTCACCATGCCAATAGTAACTTAATCTAGTCCATAACCTGGTTGAATAGATTGCATGTACAGTGACAAAAGAAATTTACTGGTTTCACTTATGGGAGCATTGCATCACTTGGTATTTCAGATTAACAGCAATAGAAACATGACAATAATTATTCCAAAATTAAAGTTTAATAAATACTGGTACCTTTAACACAAGAGAAATTGGTTGACAGCATATGGCAGCGTGATTGACGACTCCAGAAATAGCTTCCAATGGAGCATCTAGCCATCGCTCTTTATTAACTCCAAACGCCACAGTTTCGAAATTTTCAATGGTAAGCCGATATAGGAAGTTTCCAAGCTCCATAAGTCCAATTTTGTCGGCTAGATTGCAGTACGGTCCCAATAAAGAGTATGGCGTGGCTGACTGTACAAGCCTCTGCATACACGCAGAACGAAGATTACCTAATTGTAGCAATGAAGATGCTTCCAGGAGTGGGAAAAGCAGATCATCATCTACCTATTAAGAAATAAAAATTCATCATTTTCGACGATGAAAATTTAAATTTAAATCATAAATCGGCCCAAGACATTCAAATTTCAATGAATAAAGCAAATAAATGAACATGGTACCATTTCCTTAAATGTTAGCATTAGGTATATTATTACAAATTTTTTTAAAACTCAGTTACATACCGCTAGTTCCCCAGAATAAATGAAATCGACCGCAGCGAGTAAAGCAACGCCATCCACACAGTTGATTTCAACGCGCTCTTCTCTTGACTCTTTCCAAGCGCAGTTAAACATCGCCCTGGAAGACAATATTTACGTCATGAAATAATAAAGGTCATGCAAAAATAAGGGTTGCCTTACCGAAAATACGGTGATGCTGCACTAAGAATCACACGATGAGCAGGTATTTCAAAGTCGCCGATTAAAATAACATCACAAAATTCTCTGGATTTACGCATGTCTCGTAATGACTCAATAAAAAGCTTGGGATAAAAGTCATCCCTCAACACATCCACACGGGGATGTTCTACACGTTGACGATCATCCATCACAAACTACACTTTCTATTTGAAATATAAAATAAACCGCAAGAAATGATCCATCGAATTTCGATTGTCATTTGTCGTTTAAAATAAATGAAGACTGAAAACGAGGTAATTCAAGAAGTAAATACTTAAATGTAATGAAAATACGTATAGCACAATATATGATCATTTCAGTCCCACCCAAGGAATTTAAATTTTCATTTAATATATGATATATTTTGTAATATTAATAACTAAAATGATTCCATGTCGGTGTCAGACATAATTATCTTCATTCTTTATATTGTTACAACGTACCGGGAACTATTAAAATTTTGTATAAGTGAGGTATTCTTGTAACAACATTGGGGAATAAATTGTGGTTTCAAAAGTACGCAGTAGATATACCAGCATCAAGTTTTTTTACAATCACATTTCATAATAATGTATGATACGGCTAACAGTTGAAGGCTAAACGTAGTGGAAGGAATTCATAATGATTAATAAAAAATTGAAAAGGATATTTTCTTTTATTCATAATAATTTAAGTTTATTATTACCCTAAAATACGACTTGTTTACGTGTCGATATGTACAAGGGCGAAACAGCGTGACGATATATCCTAAGGTTCTTGCCACGAAACTTAGGATAAATCGTCAAATCTTGCCAAGAACCTCAGGATAAATTTTAAAACATACATATCTTTGGCTCTCACTGAGATGACGTCGTATTGCGTAGTAGAACAAGGAATGGATTATATGTATTATTATTATATATTATTAGGAATGGATATAGTAAAATTATGATTGGATTACATATTGCCCAGTTAAGTTTAGACAGATGCCTTGGAAGGTCGATTTGGTCTTTATAGGCAGCTGTCTGGCTCTAATTATCATATATCCATCTGCCAGATATATGAGTCAGAGACAAAATTGAGGCTCCAAACATGTTTGCCATTAAAGTTGAAGTCTAGGACTTACAACAATATTTTTGTAGATACGGGGGATAATGATTTTGACGATGAGGTTATGAATGTAGAGCACTTCCAAGACTCACTTTTGAATTATAATATTCTCGTGAAACCTGAAGATATCGAGAATGCCAAAAGTGACTTACCAGTGTTAGCATATAATGCTGGCTATTGTGTTAGGGCTTACCTAAAAAATAATAACTTCTCCTCTCGTAAGGAGTTATTTGTTACAGAATGCATGTTGGAAGCCAATGGAAATGATAACTTCATTAAGTTGATGGGGACTGTTGTTTCCTCAAGAAGTGGCTGTGAATGCAGTAGTCATATATTCCTACATTGTAATTAATAAAATCAACAGCAGTTCTTTGGAAGAGTTTAATCAAAGAAAAGTTTTATTTAGTATGTGTGTAAAGTTAGATTTTGAGTGACCTGTTGAGTGATGATGTGCATTGCTGTTGCCATCCGGTTGCTAATGGCATTAAAAATATTGTATACGTTTCACGCAACATTTATAAAAAATTATCGTTAAAAAAAATTGATGAATGTAGTAACTCCAGTGGTACCGAAAAATATTAAATTCATAAAAGGATAATTTAATTAAATACTTTTAAAACACGACTTTGCATTCTTTTAATTTAGTTTATACTTTCTTTGATGAGGCAGGAGCTAAGTACGCACTACTATTTTTATTCGTTATGATTTGTGTTTTTAGTAAAAAATAATTGATATCTAAAAATGAAAATCGGACTTTTTATTTTTCAGCATATTTCGTAAATTAATTGCAACAATGAGGATTGCTGTTTTAAGGAACTTTGATAATAAATATTAATTATTTCAATGTATACATACAAGTCTTATCTTGCATAACACGTCTAATTTAAGTACGGCAAATGAGACCGCAGGAGATAATTAATATATTACCGTACATGTATATCGACAGTTTATTTCAGTAGCCCCACCTTACTACATCTGATTCACATGAATATATTTTAAGTGGATATTAAATCAGTTATCAAGTGAAATTACAAACGGTGTAAAGATTATTATCATTAGAACATTTCACTAAGAGTTCCTTGACTAATAGGCATAATTCACCCAATCGTTCTGTATTTTGATTTTATTTCCTTTGAAATAGCTGACACTACAATTCTAATACTCAGTAGAAAGTAAGTGAGGCCCGAAGTAGAAACTGCTGTAAGTTATTTTGAAGTGCATATTCCCTATTTTCCCTACATCGACAATCGGCCGTCGGGTGATGACGTCACAATGAAGCACTCAGACCGTCTACTCTAGGTGGTGTTGGTTCTGCAGTCAATCAGGGTCATCCCGGATCTGCCACTTAATAAATGTCCGTCGGAAATAGAGGGAAAGACTGCCGCAGCTAAGTTTCTCAAGAGGCATCACAAAAGAACAAGGCTGCCACAGGTGAGGGGCTAAAGACTTTTTTTCACAATCAGTTAAATAATCTTCAAAAATAAAAAACATATGGGATTCAATATTCATGTGATAAGTAGTCAACTGAACAATGAATTCTGAGAGTCAAATTTCATCTGAGTTCTGTCATTCTTTTTTTTCAATTTTCCATCTACCCTCATCATTATTAACAATTTAAAAGTTCAGGGATAGAATCTGATGGGATCCATGAAAATTTCAAGGCCTTCCAAGCAGGAGGTAACACTGAAAGATGGATAAAATAGTCTTACCTAAATTACTTTTATCCGCCAAACAAAAAAAAGTTGAATCATAACTTTTAAAAGCCACAATTACTAAAGGATTTTCTTTATTGACAAAATATTGTGCCACATACACATAATAGAGATTTAGACACACAAAAAAGAATTGAATAAAAAAAATGGCTCCGCACACCTCTTCCCAGTTTTTCCAATGTACAGGTGACCATGGGTGGACAATGACTTGTTTGATACGATGGCATGAATGTTCCAAGGTTCCTTGACACACAAAGAGTATTTCCTCGTTTCATAGTCGAAGCAGGTATTGCACTGGCCTGATCAACCACAGTAGAAACTCTTCACCCACAAAAGTTGAAAGAAGAGTAACGACTTTGATATATTTTCATGTCCTTTAAAAAGTTCCATCACGTCACACAAAAATGGAATAAATAAAATATTATTAAAACTTGAAAATGCCTTTAAAATGGAAGAAAGCTTGTGTAAATATCAAAAATAACAATTGAGACTTATACTGCAAAAGAGATACATACATAATCAATGGATAAGAGGAGACATAAAGCACACAACCTTTTGACACTCCATGGATAATCGATTGGCAAAGGTGACCACATTAGTATTTCAGCAACACTTTTGCATCAACCGTTCTCTCAAAATTGTGTCAGAGGTACGGTCATGTGTATTTCTCCGTGCCGCAGATAAGAAACAAACTGTATTCCATTCTCATGCCACCATGCTGCACAACCTTATAACACCTTTGAACAACCACCACCTTTTAAAGATGGCAGGTGTGATGTTTGAAACGGATGCATTACATTTCCAACATCAAACTTTCACACATACACAACTAATCTTGTCCATTGTGGCTCCCTACACAAAGAGTATTTTTCAGGAGTATGGACATCCTCTTGTTTGCTAGGGACTGTCTATCAAGTTCATTAATTAATGCATTTTTCAAATGTTCACTGTGTCCTTTGATAAATGAATGTGTACATCATACTTTACCACAAGATTTATTATCTGGTACAATGTATTTCGCCGTATAATGGCACCATCAGGATCATTATAATATGTACAGTGAAACACAATGAACCAAATGATAAATCCTGTGGAAATGTACAAGATACATTTATTTCAACAATGGACATCCAAAGCTTCCATGATGTGAAGCCCGAAGGCATACACTTTCTTCACTATGCTACAAACAGAATTATCCATCACTGACTTACATTTTTTAAAATACCTTGCAAAATCTATAGAATATTTCATTTTAAAGTATCAGGCACTAGTTTGGCCCAATGAGGGATCTTCAATTCCAATATTGTCACTGCATCCAAAGATTTTATACAATGTGATATACCAGTGATTTCGTTTAATTAAATGTTATGGGAGCTACTGACTATAAATTAGAAAAAATGATAGGAGGACATGAAAACATAATAACCACTGACATAAAAAAATATGTGTTTAACAAGCAAAAACAGATCTGTTACAACTGAGAAGAATCCTCTTTCCATCCAGACAATAAATCTAAAGTGGTTGGACTGAGCATATATATACATCTGTGATTTTGTTGTCTCGAGGGATTTGGCCAAATCCCTCGAGACCCTATTGCAACCGCGACGCCGAGCCGCAGACAGTTT
>WURS02074708.1:0-10344 GCA_011762765.2 Rhinocypha anisoptera | reverse complement strand
TGTTCACGTGATTGTTCGAAAGTTTGCACTGCCAAAGTGGTGGCTATTTCGATCAATCCGCTGTTAACTCATGACTGATGACAACCGATAACCATATATAAGATATACAATCTGTTCAAAGTCAGTGTTCATTCTCGTAGCGAAAGTTCTAAGTTCGGCAAACCCAAACAAACACGAAGACAGAACTACCTGCTGTAATATTATATACAGCGACTGTTACACGAGTTATTGACAAACAATAACTTATAGAAAAAATCTCGTGAGTTTGCGGGTTTACTGTAGTGACACGATAGTTAATCTTTGCTAGACTTTCCTATCGGCGGAAAACTGACTTTTCAGTACTTTTAACGTGGATATAAATACTGAATAATCGTTTTGAACTTGTATTCAGCCAAGACAAACAGCTTCGTGATATTATGGATATGTTGCCTGATCCAGAGATACACAGTGGTCTCCGAAAACTCTCGATCTCTACCCCACGCCAAGATCTGCATCAGAATCAAAGTCAACAAAAGGTTCAGGCACACCAGTCATATCATACCGTCTCATCAAGCTGACGATATGGCAGTCTGGATTAACCAGAACTTCGATCAACTTCCCCAGGCTGCTCTGATCGAAATCGGCCCTCAGGTAATTGAGTTTATCCGAGAAAAGACCAACAAGTGGTACGCACAGCAAGGACATACTTGATCAACTAGCTCGGCCAATTGTTTTTAAAGCCTAATTTACTTGACAATACCCAAATCTAACTTGTAAATTTATTTTTCTTACATAAGCTTGCACATACACAGACTTTAAATCATCGTCATCAATAGCTCAAGGATAATCTGTGAAGTCGAAAGCAAGCCCAATCAAAGCCAGTTGCATTGTATTTTATTTTAAATAAAATGTTTTGACCACACAAACAAAATAGATCAATACAATTTGTCGCAATACGTAATAGTTTTGATATAATTTATAAAAAGCCTTCGGGTAGAAATAAAGTGAGTAATTTAGACAGTGGACGAGTATAAGGACAACCAAACAGGTCTGTCTGGCTTTGATGTGACTTTGGAGTGCACGCCCAGTAGGCTTCATCAACTAGCCTCGGGTTCCGCTTTGGAGCTCTGTGAACATTCAGACATGATCTGAAAGCGTGAAAAGTCGCGCAACACCTCGTTGAAAGTGTCATCGCTCTGGTTGCCAAGCTCATCATGTTTCATCTCATCCTTCAGCCTCTTGAGTCTCAGTCTGTGAAAAAAAGAGAATATAAAAGATGAAATGAAAAGGAGAGTGTGCATTGTGAAGACGTACACAGTGACGATGTCAGCAGAAGCATTGTCAAGTGCAATCGAGAGTGCATCCTCGTTGGCTTCGTTGACACTACTTAGATCAGCGCCTCGCTTGAGCAAAAGACACACTTGTCTGCCAAAGTGCATATGGATTACCAAGAAAAGGTGATTAATAATTAGTGACGTCCAATGGTGAGTTATGGGGAAAAGAAGAGACATACCCAGTGTTGGACAAACGAGTGGCCTCGTGCAGTGCAGTACATCCCAATGCATCCTTCACATTACACTTGGCACCGTTGAGTAAGAGATATTCACACGCAGTCATAGTTCCACTGGCGATCGCTTGGTAAAGTGCGCTTCGCTCTCGATCATGTGGATTGCGCCAGTTAACCGATGCCTCGGCGGCCAACGCCAGTGCCATCACTTTCAAGTCACTCTTGCCGGCAGCTTCATACAAAAGTAGGTTGTAATAGCAATCAATTAGGTCTACATGTTCTAATTGGTTTGGACCATTGCCCGGTAGGTAGTGCGAAGACAACAGTTGAACCACCTTAGTATGCAGAGAGTGAAACGAGGAAGAAGACACTATTGAAGATGATTGATCGGCCCGGTTGGTGGAAGCGACGGCACTTTTCGCCTCACTCTGTGCCGCCTCGTCAGGATTGATGGTGAGGTTCACTGACTTATCCACGAAAAGCTTGTCCACGTACTTGGCCCGAATCCACCTCTCTCGCTCCACTCGAGAGCTTTTCGAGTGGATTTTCTCAATTGCATTATTGCTTGCCAACTGAGGCTTGGGAAGTAAGCACTCTGAGCCAGCGGAATCCTCGTCAGACGATACGTAAAACTCAGAATTCGAGTTCTCTAGATTCACTGGCGGGTCAAGAGAAGGGTTGCAGAGAGACTCAGAATGTCTCACCAGAGGCCATTTGGCCTCGTAAATTTGGTTAATCGCTGAGTTACCTAACTCGAGCATCACATTGACCTGCTCACAGTCCAGGTGATCCAGAGTAAGTGAGCGAACCTTACTGAGGTGCACACCAAGCGATCGATGAACTCCCGAACACTCAATACATAGAGTGATACCGAGATTAATACTGGCCCAGATAGGATTTTCACAGCCACAGTCGGCACACTTGTCGTTGCCCGCAGTGGCTATGATCTTAGTCAAATCAGACTTGGACAACACGTTACTACTGTGTCCAGCCGGCAGACTGGAATTAGTATATATCGTTCCACTGTGATTATTCATCACAGTTCCGCTATTGTTGGTGGAAGAGGATGCATTCGTACTGAGCGAATCCACAGAAGAAGCATCCAAATAAGTAGAACTACTTCGTTTGACATTATCACAAATAGTGGGCATTTCACGATTACTGTTGTAAGCGGCATCAATGCCAGCTTGTAGCGCAGTTAACCATTGTTTGCATTGCTCCTCCGATTCTGCTTGCAAGATGTGATGTCTATCAAATAGAAATATTATTGTTATTTGCACAAAGATAAGTAAAACATACTTGGTGGGCGAAACTATTTCGAAGCAAAAACGTCGATCAGTCTCAGTCACTGGTCGAGCGTGACAGAGACGGAGATCTTCTTCCATCACAGTCAATTCTTTCTCGGTAGATCGTTTCCGGTAAACCAACTGGTGATTTTGGATCATAAACCACCGACGATTCCATGACTTAAAAGTGCTCGAGGTTCTTTTGAACAAGTAACCCTCTAAGTTGACCGATTCGCCACTGTGAATAATCTGTGGAATATGCTCAAACTGTTTGACCAAGTGATGTCGATTGTTGAGAGACTTCTCCAGCTTGCTACCCTCGGCTCTCATCTCGACCAGACTAGCGGCCACCTCGTTGTTGAACTCCTTGATATCCTCAAAGTAATCGTAGCCTTGGTGGAAGTAGGTGCCGTATGCGTTGGCCAGTGAGAGCAGTGAGTCGAGAATGACATGCCGCCGACGACTGGTGAACAGTGCCAGTTGAGCGAGGTAGTCGAGCGAGAGGTGTTGGAAGCAGGACCTTGTGGCAGTGAGCATGTTGCTCGCCTCCTCCCACTCGGTCTGCTTCCCTTTCGGAATCTGTGAGTGTCGGGTGTAGACGAGGTCGAGGTCGACCGAGCGCTTCTCGAAGCGTCGCTTCAACTCCTTCAGTGTGTTGATGTCCTCTTGAAGAAAGTGGCCCAGATTCTCGTTGATCATTCGACTAGATTGCTCGTTGAGAATGGTCTCGTACTTGTTTAGCTCGTAAAAGGTGGATAAAAACCGAGTGATATACTTAGACATTGTGGGCTCTTCCAAAAAACAGTTGCTTAAATTGACAAGTGATGAGATAAAATTGCTATTAAACAAAATCAATAATATATCAATTAATGTTAGACATAATTCCTCTATAGAACGTAACTCACTTTTTGGTTCGAATGTATTGCTTTTCCATTTCGATCATCATAGTAGACTGTTTCAGTACCTTTTTGACATTCAAAGTTAGAGGTTAGTGCATCATATGATAGTTAGCTATACCTCAGCTATAGTCTTTTCGAAGAGATCCATTTGGGCTTCATGCTTCTCCAATGTTATTCTAGTTTATTAATAAAAAATAATAAATCATAAGAAACAAATAAGAAAAAGTCACTCTAAGAAATATCACACAAAATACCTGAATTGTGGCGAATCACGCAGACATTCGATCGGGTCGACGATTGTTTCCATGATGATGATGTCTGAATGTGACACTGGAGACAACCTAAACAGTGCCACAGAGATAGAATATCCTTCTTGTTGATTGTTTACAAATTGAAATGCAATCGTTGACGAAGTGAGAGACAAGTGCAAGTGGGATGAGAGAAATGCATTGCATGTCAATAGACAAATAATTCTCCCGACATCGTACACACACACCGAAAGTTGTTGATCGATCCACTAATGAGATTGTAAACAAACACTTTCCCCGGATCAATTATTTCATCCCCATAACATATCAAAATCGTCTCATTCCATAAGTAGAATTATTCTCTTCACAAGCACAAGAGAAAAATCGAAATAATAATATATATTATATAATACACGTTAGATATTGCGTCTCATGTCGCTCCACTGAAAAGAGTGATCAAAGTTAGTTTTGGAACCGTTGACCTTGAGTTGGGTGAGTATTAGCAAGGTGTCAGTCTTCAAAGTGCAACAAGACAATACAATAACAGTCAGCAGTGTCAGTGGGAATTTAGACTGCCTCCTGTCCTCTGATCTCTGTCATATACACACATAAACACAACAGAGAGAGGGAGAGAGAGAGAGAACGCGGGAGAGAAAGACAACAGACAGTCTCGTGTCTGCATGGAGTGCGCCCGTCAGTTTTTTCAGTCATAGAAGTGGTGGTTGCATCAACTGGTGACGAACAGAATAGCGCGCCTGGGAAGGCAACCAGAGGGGGAGGAGAACAGGGGATGACACATCAACCGGTCGGTGGGTCGAGCACGAGTCTCGGACGGTGCCAAGCTCTCTCGGTGGCTCGATTACTCACTCTCTCTCTCTCCCCTATCTCTTTCTAACTACACACACAGGCCAACAAGTGACAACAGCTCGATATTGGGCGCGTGTGTGAAGCTCATGCGAGTTGCTCGAGTCGGCTACTCTTGTGATCCTAAGGCAATCAAAGTGGTTGTACTATTTTTTCAAAAAAAAGTCCAACATTCTCTATTCAAATATCTTTTATTCGTTGAACACTAAATTGACAGATTTACTCTTTATATCTTAAAAATATATTTAAAATGTCATTAATTTGTTTTAAGAAATTTTTGCTAAAATTGAATCGAATAGTGTTTAAATAACTCATGACACAAAAAGAAAGTATTTTAGTGATCAAATTGGTCGTATTTTTTTATTTTAAGTATTAAAAAACGTTTTTAGTAAGTATTGAACTGGATCTTAATCTTAATTCAGTTAGACTTTACACTTATATAATTGTAAAAGTTTTGCAAGCAAATTGCGGATTAATTGACCCGGCACTATCACTTCCACCTGGCACACGTTTTGTTCGGTGAATCAAGACACAAAAAAAGTAAAACATTCGAGCAATACTTGTATTATCGGATTGTAGAAATCATCACATGACACAGTATAAAATTAAAAATCTCTTTGGGTCACGTTTTACAAGTGAGACAATAAAAATATGACAATGTATGTAACAAAAAAAGATTCTAGATGTATCGAGGCATTTTGTGATAGTGCGATGTGTGACGGGGCACGACAGCAAAAAACAATCAGTATAAAAATTCAATTTTATTACTTTTATAATTCAAATCCAATTTGTTGCTTGAAACAATTTGTAAATAAAAAATTAAATAAAAATGTTTAGCCTGTAGCGTTCTTGCAAGCAATAATAGCCTCTTCATCAACAGCAGCCATCACAGTGACCTAAGATTATCCAGTAAAAAGATGTTAGATTGATCACGCAAATACAAGACAAGTTTGGCTTACGATGACAGTATTGTCGTCCTTGCCGAAATCTTCACGGATCTTCTGGCCAAGTTCGCCCTCAGGAAGACGAAGATCATCGCGAGTGTCGCCTTTATCGTTCATCAGAGTGACAAAGCCATCATCGCTAACATCGATCAGCTACAAAGGGGAACAGTCAATTTATCATTCGGAGTAAACAAGATTAAATCATACTTGGAAATCATTGCGGGTAACATTTGGTACATCGATGTTATGGGTTGAAGGACAGATATCTTCATATTTCTTCTGAGTGAAGATATCCAATCCTACGAGATGTACTTTGGCATGCCCGTGCTTGCCAGTTTTTGAAGTGCTCATTTCCATGACTTTGCAGGGACGGCCCTTAATCATAACATAACCGTTCTTGCGCAGCGATGAGCACTGGACCGGGTAGGTCTTAGACGCACCAGCATTGGCCGACGAGTAATCTTCTTCGCCTTCCATGTCAAGTGTTTCTAGTAGTAGAAAAACGTTAATCGTCAGTTGTAAGTTTAAATGTCTGGTCAACCACAAGAAAGCTTGTGATTTATATTTGTAGTCGAACGGTGGCAAATTAGGTTAGAACAAAAGTCAAGTTCGTACCTTGTTGTGGAACAAAAAAATCAAATCAGGAACAATGAGGCAAGCAAATGCGGCACGACGGCGTGCTGACTGGCCAAGTGGTGGCTAAGGCAGAAGTGAGCCACTGGGAGAGGAGGCACGGTGCTCTCCACAGAGGACAGACACAGGTGCCACTAGTCACTAGTGACTAGTGTGTAGTGTGTGAGCCACTCCACGCTGTACCACTTACTCTCACTCACTCAGTGCCACTTGGCGCTAGAGGAAGACGACTACCACCACGACGTGTCACCGAAGAACGCATCATCGATACCATCGAACTCACTTTACTACTCCATCTCTTTCGTTTACAAGTCAACATTTGTCCTTTATTCTATCATTTGGATCGAGGTGTGTCGAGTTTGGGTATACAAAATAATCCAGTAGAGATCAGTGGGATGATTGGTTGCTTGTGGCGCCAGTATCGATTGTGAAACGCACCAAGTGTCACATGCCTACAGTGCGTGGCGCTACCTCCACAACCACCACAACTGATGCTGCTGCTGCATGACTGGCTCGGCCGCTTCCTCTCCAGTAGCCTCGCTCACAGAGGATGTAACGTACCGACCGACTCGTGGCCAGTGATTGATGCGCCAGTAGACTGCCTTTACTCTTCAATCTCGAGATATGGTTTAGGTGCACCAACACGCTGACAGCACTGAAATCTGATGTCATATAACTCTCTGTGTTTTAGATAGGGGTGTGGAGTGACAATAACTAGATTATGTGGTGTGTAGGATTTTTTGTGCTTTATGATAAGCGACAGGGCACTTTTCGCGCACTACCACTTAGTTTTGCTGTTTAGTGTGCTTTGACTCGGCTACCTTGACACGGTACTGGTTTAGCTGCTCTGGACCAAAACTTTGAGGCATGATATCACTTAGCCGGTATTCTTGATAGTTGGATTCGTCGCGAGCCAAGATAACGAGGAGATCGGTTCCAAACTGTACAGTAGGTCATTAGGACACAACAAGTGGATAAGATATAAAAATAATGCAGATGCTAACCTCGACCATAAATTGACGACACTCGCCGCATGGACTACAAAAACCTTCAGGTAGTTTAGAGGTGACCACTACGGCCCGGAACTTGCGCTGACCGGAAGAGATTGCTTTGACAAAGGCAGTTCGTTCGGCACAGATGCAACTTGAATAAGCAGCGTTCTCAACGTTGCAGCCTGCAATTGAAAAGTAAAGTGGGTTTATTCTTGTCGTGTTTGTAAGTTTTGTCTATCATTTACCGGTAAAGATGGAACCATCCTCACAAAGCAGAGCACATCCGACTGGAAAGTTGGAATAAGGAATGTAACAATAGTTCATAGCTTCTTGAGCCATCTTGATTAACGTGGAGCGCACTTGGGCTTCCATGATTTAGCGATGGTGGATTGAACGCTACTGCACGACTGTGTCGAATGACCATCTAAGGTGGTGGCGTTTTATGGCTCTCTGTCCTCACTCCACACTCTCACTATGACCGTCCTGTACTCCGGTTATCGCGCAGATAGTGGGACTAAGTGAGAGTGAAGTGAGCACGATTGATGGCCGTATTTGGTGGGCCCACCTTGCTTCAAGTTGACCGCTCACTTCACAGTCCGGCCACACTAGCTAGTACTGTGCCGAGTGTTGCTTCGAAAACTGGCATCCAGTGGCAGTACTCGTGTCAAGTCGAGCACACGTCACTCTCACTTTCGAGACAAGCCACTGTTGTCACAACAGCTTCAACAGAAACATATCTTTGCCATAGTATTCATTTTCATTCGAATTATAAATTGGCAATTTAGCTCAATTTTTTGGATCTAACTAAAACATTACATTCAACAATATTAATTTAACTACAGTATGTTACGCGTTGTTGAAAAGGCAAAGTAAAAGGCATTAATGGAATTCGATTAATAATAATGCTTTATATTTTGTATTTTCAACACACGTAAGTTTGAGGGTTTACTGTATTTACCCAAAGTAGGTGCATATTAAACATTTGTTGGTTAAGAATCAGACAAATTGACTGTTATTTTTCTAAGAAACTTCCCAAAATTCAATTTATCAAATATCCAAAAACTAAGATAATTTTAATAAAACACAAATACAAAGTACATTTATCAAAATAAAAAAAACAAAATTAAAAATGAATCAAGCTGCAGAGTTGTATACTCAAAAAAGAAACATTGTAAACTAGATTCGACGTTTAATTGTTTGATAATTATCTCGTATCTAATTACCCCTTCGAACACGTTCCAAAAGTCTTCAAATAGAAACAAACTCTTCAAAGTTTGAAATTCAAACAGTTATTGCAAATTCGACTTTGTTGGCCAGCACATCGTAGATAGTCAGGAATTCATTAGTAGAAAAGACTCTTATCTTAGTTAAACCATCATCATAAAAAATTATTCAGAACGATGATTTGTATCCTGGAACTGAATTGAATGCAGCACTTCATCCAGCAATTGAAGAGCGCGGTGGAGATGAATCTCAACCCAACAGGGAGTATCTTTTATGTTTTTCCTTGGATAGTCTGGACCCCAGCCTTTGACAAAGGAAAGACGGAGAATGCACAGTCGTCTGAGATCATCCACACCAATGCCAGATGAAGAATTAGAGAAAGCTTCGAAGAAAGGAGTGAGGATTTAAGGTTAATTCTAGAAGTTTAACAAAAAAATTGCAACTTACCGAGGGATGATGCACCCTGCATTGGAACCCCAACCACTGCAGCTGCCCTCGCTTTAGCACTGTTATGAGCGTCATTCGCTTGTTGCTGCATCTGACGATAACATTGCTTCAGATCAAACACTTTAGTTTTGGCTTGAGGAAACATCTTGTGAGTTGCATCACCCGGTGCACGACCAGCCTCACGATCCAGGTAATAACTTTGCAGAAATATCGAGTGGTCAGATAAGTTGAAGAGATACACGTCACCTTCGCCAACCAGTTCCAGTTTAATTCCTGCAAAACAGAATTGAATCAGAGAAAAAGTATATGGAGGCAAATGTAGTCCACTACCTTTTCCAATGTGAAGTCGAGCTTTTTCGCTATGCTCTGTGCGATGAACGTTAGAGAGAGCGCCCAAGCAAAATCGATTTTCCCCACTGGGATCAACGTAGCCATCAATGATCACAGAAGAGTAGGCAGAGGAAACTTTGAACGTCTCGCCCACATGCTGATCCAACTCAAAGTAAGCGATGGAACACCAAAACTCGGGAGGGGGCATGTTGGAGAGTGGCACTGCAGATGTGTGCTGTGGGGTAGTGCTAGTACCCGAGGTACGGGGAACAACCTGGGACGAACCTGGCTGAGACCAATACTCAGGCCCCGAGGCAATGCCGTTAACCTCTCCATTGTGAGTGCTATGATCAGATGTTCGTGAGGTACTTCGAACATCTGATGAACCAGAGTATGTTGCTGGCATATTCGGTGCTTGTCCATTGCTAAGGGACAAGTTTTCAAGGTCGTTTTTATTAATCTTAGTCTTTGTTTGATTGTAGTCAGATGAATTAGCTGCCACTTGATTTGAATCGTTGGAAAATTGAGAAGTCTGTTGAGAGTAATGTCCAGTTTGAGAAAGAAAATTTTTGTCGTTTTTGTTGACCATTGGGTAGTACTGAACTACGTTTGTCATAGATGAACCTTAAATAGTTTTTGAGTACTTATATTAATTTCAAAACAAGAAAATAAAATACCTGGCACAAGATATTCGTTGTTAATATTTGATTTCATCATTGGTTGAGTGTCTTCATCATGACTTGAAAGTGTTAAGCTTGACAAGTCAAGTCCGGGAGACACTACGCGTTCGTAGTGATAAGGATTCACACAAACAAAATCAGCTTTCAACTCAAAAGCGTATTGACCTGTAAAACAACTTGCTAATATTATACAAGATAAAAAACATAAAAATAAAAAAACATACAGGTCTTAATATGTTTCAATTCATTCTTATGCAAATCAGGCCATCGCCAAATACGAGCATAAATAACATGAGGAAATCCTTTCCTTC
>WURS02074697.1:0-10345 GCA_011762765.2 Rhinocypha anisoptera | reverse complement strand
CACGCCCTTTCCTTTCGTGTTAATCGAAGAGCTGCAGAAACTAGAGCGGTAGGCGGTCGCACAAAGGCCCTGCAGCCTTCACATTTGACACCTCAATGGAAAAAAGGAAAGGAGAGAAACGAACACGAGGATTCCAATACGTTCGGTGGAGTTGGCCACTCCACGCGTCAAAACATACGCAGCATCTTCACGGGACTATATCTCCGATGACGCAATCTTATCAAACTTTACTTACAAACCGGCAGTATTTGCAAATTTGGATCAGTTAATTGACTTTCTATATTTATGCCCTACGATCCATCTGCAGCGTGTGGTAGGGCACACGATTTTTAAAAAGTTAATCTTCATTTTAACATTTATAAAAATCCTCTAGCGATTACTACCACGTCTATTCCGTGGAAAGGAAGCCGTGATCTGCTACCGAAGGCCTCTATCTCTGTCTGATATTGTTAGTGTTATATAGGTTTGGCTATGATTGTCTGACACAACTTCACTATCAAATTCAGTGGTTCAAAGTGCATTCAGTAAATTCAATCCAGCGTCGAGCGACTTCGCTCTAACGTCTCCCAACCAAGATCTGTAACATCTCTGCAACGTTCTAACGTGTTCTCGTGGCAATTTTTAACGAACCGTGCTGCCCTGCGATGAAAAATCTTGATTTCAAGACTCGGGCTATTTTCCCCTATATCTCATACTGTACTGCACGCGTATTCCAAATGGGGTCTCACTCTCACTGGAGAGACGCTGATAGCAAGGTTCTTTCACCATTCAATCACTCCTGCCAACAATGCGTCTCACGAAACCTAATTTTTTGCCTGTCAACAAATATTTCGTATGTGGGAACCACATGACCTAGTAGTAACCATTAAGAATAGGCATTGAACGAATCAACCAAATTTACTTCGTTGCCACTGAATGAATATAGGTGATCACGTGGACACACACCTATTTCTGCACTTTCAGCTTGTCTATGTCTCACAGAATAGATATCAGATAGTTTTCTATCCGTACTATTTTTGTTTATAGGGTGCTTCGACGGCTATGGTCATTACGTACCACTTCAAATCACAGAAAAAAAAACAAAATAGACAAACACAACATCCATGCCCTAAGCGGGACTCAAACCCACGCTTTGGTTGTCCATTGCGATTTTTTTCGTGAAAGTTTTTTTATAATGCGTTCTAAAAAGTGACAATTTTGAGCAGCGGTGTGCTATCGGATTTTGCTTAGAACAAGGTCACAGAGCAACGGAAACTTTTGTCAAGGGCCCAGATTTTCCACTGGTTTAAGGCACTCTCAGAAGGAAGACGGTAGAATGAAAATGAACCTGGCGGCAGAAGTCCTTCATTCTCAAGAACCAATGAAAATGTCGAAAGAATCCATAACCTTTTGCGTTCGGATCGTCACCTCTCGGTCAGAATGATCGGGGAAGAAATGAATTTGGCTCACGGCACCAATCATCAGATTTTAACGAATAAATTAGGGATGAGAAAAATCTTTGTAAAAATGGTTCCAAAAACCATTAGCCAGTAAGGAGATTTTGGTCAGCAAATAAGATTCCTGTGCCTTATAAGCCTCCTTATTCCTCTGGATTCAGTCATCGTGACTCTTTCTTCTTTCCGAATGACGTCAAAGCCTAGGTCCAATCATCCCAATGGAAACTTCCTGGAGAGCCAAGACCGAAAACAATTCGACAATTTCAATCAAATATGAAAGGTCTTCTCACTGTTTTTTTGTTTCGATGGCGTATGGTGCATCATGATTTCCTGCCACACCTTCATAAAATCAATGAGGAACACTAGCTGCGCCGTCTGCGTGAAGCAATCCGACGAAAGCGCCCCCAGAATTGTGGCAAAAGCACACGATTGTGCTTTTTGCTCGCACGCAAGAATCTATCTGAAGTCGGTGGTTCTTTGGAACCTTAGTAAATACTCGAATAGTATAAATTTGGAGTCGAAGAGGGATTTATACCAAGGCAAAGTAATTATAATCTGACATTAAGTGAAAAATAACTAGAACACAAGTTTAACTCTCATCAATGAATGAATGTCAAAAATTTGGATGGAAAATACCGAACTGGAAATAAGCAAGAATAATAAACATATATTACCAATGTCTTGCCGAACGGCCCATTGAAAAAGCCGAAATGTGCCACATACGACGCTCTACTCGAAACACGTAAGCGACCGCTTTTCAAATTTCCAGGATTTTCACTTTGGTCTCAGTAAATACAGAGAGAACTTAAAATTTGAAAACCTTTCCTATTTAAGATGTAAAGAAAATATGAAATCAGCGCATGAGAGAAGCAGCTCACCCAAAGTGTAACTAACCTTCTTTCATGGCTACTTAATGAAAAGTCGAGTAGTGCGCATGGATTTCTCTGGCCATCTTGCGCACGAATGCGATGTGCGTCAACGCCGATCACCTCCCAAGAGAAGAAATACCGTGCTTAAATATTTAGACGTCTCATTAGAAGAGAATTTGGGGTCGAAAAATGCTTTGACGAAATATTCATAAACTCCCTCGAGAGTCTATTTTAAGATTGAAAAATGGGACATTGTTCCGGGCAACGACCAAATGTGACACACTTTTCTTAGATATAAAATTTCTATCTCTACGCATAGCCCTGCAAGCCGCCGCAAGGGCGTGTGGCAGGGGATGAGTCACCACCACACATGCACTCCCACGAGTTTAAGTTAATTATTCATAAAAAAGGAACCTGAATACGTGAAAGGCATTGTTTACATCATGCGGGAAGCATCTCAAACACCTATAATTAATCTACATGCAAAATAACTAGAAGCCATTTACATTAGTTTTCTAACGGCACAAAGTTTATTCTGGTATTTAGTCTTGCGGGATAAAAATAAAATTTTAAACCTATCCGTTCTTCAATCTATCTACCTGTGTTTACGTGCGAGATCTGTTCTACCGTGTAGTATGACGGGTAATCTGTAATATATCTTTAACCTCTTCATTGAAGTCATTTTCTTCAGATATATACAATAAATTTAAGCCTATAATCACAGAGTGGCTCTCAACCTAACTCCTCCAATAACATCGAAACTTGAGTATTTCTTTCGAGGGATTATTAAATACGCTGTTAAAATAACAGTGCAATATACACGCTTTTTCTGTACTGCTGGTAATTTTTTAAACGATATTATTTAGCGAGAACACAGTCGATCTTTTTCCCTGAACATCCCTGGCAGACGACCAATATGCTTTAGGGTTATCGTCTTATTCATCTAATCCTTTATTTTTTAATTCCGTCAGCGCCTTGCAACATATTTTCCTAGCTAACGTTTGCCGTTTTATATTTCTGAATTATTTCATTCCATCATCACTAGATTCGTTCTTGCGTGATCGGTTCATTTTTTTATAACAAGCTCTTTGGTTTTTTTTTTATGATTTACGTACTTCCACATCATGCCTAGGTCTATCCTATGACTTTCCCTGCGAGCACGCTGTAAGTGCGATACGTTATAGTGTATTGGAAGTCAAACCAGGGCCAGTTTAAATGCAATTCCTTTTTAGAGGGTTTGACAAGAGTTGAGCCAACCATCCGTACGCAATCAAAATGACTTAAACATCAGTACATTTTCAATCAACATCCCGAAAACTAGTCATGGTCTCGGTCAAATAGTCGTATTCACCCGAGGAGGAGTACAGGAGTCTCTCACACGGGTATATTTCAAATCACCTCAACGTATCATAAGATAATATCCTAAAACCAAATGGAGGTGCACTGGGATAGAAAAGTATACCTACAACGGCGGAACATTCACTCCCGCAAAAATGTCGAATAGGAAGGCGGTCAAGCCAGAGTGGGAATTCGTCGATTTTACTCTGTGAGCTCTCTATGCGCCGACTTCGCCTGCAATACAAACCTCATCCCTATAGATTTCCCTATAGCATTATTTCGCCTTGTTCGAGAAGAGAAATCGTGACATGCGCATACGTGATAGGCCCGCTTGCTTCAAGAAACCCTTTTTCCAAATACTGCCCTCGGGCATACATTCGGAGGTAAAACGATGAGTCGATCGAGAGCTCTGAATGTATTTCATTTTTCGAAATACGCCCATTCTGCTGAGAACACGTTCAGACTGTTAAGATTGTGTTCCAGAGATTTTTATTACGGGTATTTTTCGTAGTGAGTCAAGTACAATATCATGATTAAACGGAAATGAAAATAACTTGGTGAACTCCACAAACAATTTTTATTGCGACGACCTTGGTTTCGAAGGGTTGTGTCATCATCAGGTGAAGGTACAGAGTTAGTTGCACATATATATACAAGATCGAGTAGGAGGGGGGGAATGTTGGGTAAGCGTGGAAGGGGTAGGAAGAGGAAAGGGATTTCTGATAAAATGATAGGTGGTGAGAAGCATGCAGATTTGAAGAGGAATTAAGTCGCGACGAATAGGGACAAATCTAACCTGAGACTCAACAAAAACCTACCTTAACTTGTAGATTACCCTTAAATCAATAAGCGTGCGATGGGTGGATACGGCATGTGAAAATGTCCTCGACTTTTATCTCAACGGGGGAACAGAGATTCGGGAAGAATTCGCGACGCAGAAAAATGATCGTGGTTGTTAATCTACAACATGGACGTCATTCTTCACGTTCAATCACCATTAATGTAATACTCGATACACAGGAATAGGTTCCATTGCCGACAGGGTTAGCCGAGTGAGTAGCGCTCTCACTGGATGACCTGTCGCTGGTTCGAATCCCGCCCATGGTATGGATTTTGTGTCAGTCTAAAACTGATTTTCCTGAATGCTTGGCGTCAGCAAGTTCATGCGACCGTAAGAAAATGTGCCAAAAGAAATTAGCAAGGTGACCCCAGAACGGTGTGAAAAAGATTAAGAAGAAAATAAAATAGAAGTCGATGCCTCTGTGACTGAGAAGGCTTTCATAGTTCCTGTCGCATGTGAAATAGCGTGGCGCTATACGGCAAAACAAAACAAACCACATGACAGAGTGGATAAAACATGAACGTGGTGGAGGAAAATGCATGTGTTCCATCACTTGCACGTTTACGTGTTCCAGGAATCGGTGTCAGTTACCCAAGAGTTTCGGAAAATGCTCAAGATTAAAGAACACTAGTGTCGATTGATTTTTTCGGAATATTAAGAACGCTGGTATGAAGGATTCATATCGACAGAAATATATGTTAATTGTGATGAGGAAAACTTTTTTCCGCGTTATAGCAAATAGTTAACACTAGTCAGAACATTCTATTCTTATCCAAAATAAGAATATCGCAGGTATTATCTTTATAGCTATGTTCTTCTTATTTTGAGATTACCTAAAAAAAATAATCCTCCATCGTAACTAACTTGTTCGCTCATTGTGACGTAATATGTTACCATATTTTTAACAAATAGTGGTCAAATTAGTGGTTGGTGCTTAATATTTTTTTTCTTTAGTTGCTCTTCTTCCTATAGCCACAATTCGACTAATTTTACAATAACATTTTATATGGCATTTTTCTTTTAGTTTTTCTAAAACAATATTGGTAATGGTAGCAGTTGAATTTATAGCGATGCATGCTATAACAAGCTAATTACCAGGTAGATAAAACCCTAGCAAAAGAAACTAAATCTCGAGCATTAGTACGTAGAAATTCGAAGCACTTTAATTTTTCCTTGAGATCGAAAAAGGTTTGGAAGAATGTCCTGTAGAACAAAAAATTGTGTTAGAATGGACGAAGAATTACTCTTCTTGAAATATAATGAATTCAAATTGGGGACTTGGACTCTCAATGAATGTGCTCAGTGTAGCTCACTCTTAACACCAAGAATGGCGAAAAAGGAGACGCATAGGAGAGGCAGGGGCCGTGAAAATAAATGACGCGATTTTTTCGGTAACGGCCAATATAATTGCGAATGAGCAAACACTTTTAACGAAACGCGGAAAGTGAAAGGCTTTCAAGGGATGGGTCGAAACATTCTCCGAGGATTCCTAAAGTGGATAATTATGGAAAGTAGAGAAGGTGGGCGGAGGAGAGGGCAGCCAATTTCACTTATCAGAGGAAGAAAGAGGAGAGGCATTAAAATGGGAAGGTGAAAGGTGAGAGAGGAAAAGCTGGGAGACGGAATGAATTACGGGGGAGGAGGAGGCGGCGGCGGTGGCAAAGAAGTGGGTTTTAAGGGCGGAATTAAGCACAGCCGGGGAAAGGCATCACATTAAAACCTACGCCAAACATTTTAGGGGCAAGGGGATCCGAGTAGAGGATCACGCCGGGAGAAGCCAAGGTGACGCCTTCCGCACCCGAATTATGGAAAGTAGTCCTTTCGACGGCAATGAAAAGTTACAGCATAAAACTGAAGGAAGCAAAGCTGTGAGAATACACGAGTGAATAAAGCACCCAGAGTGTTAAAACAAAAGGTCAGCGTCACAGGTGGAAGTGAGAGAACCAGCGCAAGAGCTCGTGATTCTTCTATTCAATCCTCCGGTGGAGATCGACTACAAATTCTGCATCGTTGACGATTTTTGAAAACCATTAAGGAAAAAGAACTAAGGAAAATCTTTGTCGCTTGCTTGAAACTGCTACGTGAATCGGGACGAGAAAAATAGGTTTGAAAGTCTGGCCATACATACAATCACGAATAAGCCTTGTAACGTAAAAACAAAAAAAAATTGCAACCTTAAAATATTTTTTAACCGTTAAACCATAATAATGTTTTTAAAAGTATTAATTCAACGTTTTAAATAATTCCACCTATGACTTCAATAATTTAAATTTCGCAGGCTACGAAGGCTCGAGGTAGGAAAGGTTTGGCCGAAAAAATTTATTACGGAAGTCATTCAAAGTTATCGGAAAATAGCCTGAAGAATTTTCTAGGATTGATGGATTGGATGGGATTAATATTGTGCAAAATTTTAAATGTATCTCTATATTCCAGCATTAAACTTAAGTACATACCGAGATTTTTTACTCGAGCTTCTCCAATTTGGGCCTCGATCGGATTTACCATTCGCCACTATGTTTGGCAAAATACATCTATTAAAGCGAAAAAACTGTTTTCACCCTATTTCCAATATTTACGATGGCAACTAATAGGAACAAAAAGTAAATTAGAGAATTTTAAAAGTTATACTTGATGAAGTTAATTATTCCTCACTCATTCAAAAATTCGGCAGGAATGTCCCAACTTTTCCAATAATTATTTCATCCATCATTCAATTAAGCTTTTGAACACTGTTCAGTGTACATTTTTAGGTTCTAAGGGATATAAAAAATAAAAAAATTTGACGATAAGAAAATGACGAAACCGTTAGGATGAACTTTGGAGATTTTTCTGATTCCTCCCTTGTGAATAATATGGTTTCCTTCCCTTTAATTACCGTAGGATGGTAGGATTTCGAGGGATTGGGATGAGTTCAGCCTCACACACACCACTTGAAAAATCTAAACTTGAGGCAAGTTGCCGAATAGACAATGGAAATATTTACAGAACATAATGTCTTTATTGCTCATGTTTTAGGGAGTTAGGAATGCCCATCCTTCCTGTACCAAAAACGCAGAAGCCTGAAAAGTCTAAAAGCCA
The DNA here is from genome assembly GCA_011762765.2 of Rhinocypha anisoptera. Taxonomy (NCBI): domain Eukaryota; kingdom Metazoa; phylum Arthropoda; class Insecta; order Odonata; family Chlorocyphidae; genus Rhinocypha; species Rhinocypha anisoptera. The sequence goes on along the minus strand of WURS02074697.1, from coordinate 2,783 downwards.
ACCGAAGTACTCCACTAGTAACCTACAAAATATCTTCGTCGTAGGATAACCTTCTAAATCAGCGATAAAATTCTAAAAATATTGGACAGCTTTCGTATAATAGGCGGAAAAAATCAAATATGCCACTCCCCTTCATTTTATGAAACCGTATACTATTAATTTCAATTTGAAATCTTCCGCCTAATTTTAAGCAAAAGCTTCTGTAACGTAATCCTAGCGCGTCGTGCTATGCTGGTTCCAATCCGTTACGGGAGAAGTCGGAGGAATATTTTTTTTTCGGAATCCAATAATTAAAGATGGTCAAATGCAGATATATGAGAGTGGATGATCCGATATGAATTATCTCGGAGTTCGACGGGGGAGTAGATGAGGAGATATTTGAAGCCGGAACAAGATAAGTCGTAAAAACCATCTCTGGAGCCCTGGCACTTAGGTAGTTTCCTGAGGGAAGTAAGTAAGGACTACAAAAGCAAAGATTGGGAACGGTTTTGCAGCAATACCTTTGGGGACGGTTTCCGGCTTACTTTTCATAGGTCCGATAATTCATCATTTCTCACCATTTTTTATTGAGTATTTCGCATCTTCGTCCGCTTTAAAAAAAATCAACATAATGTTGAATCTTACAATGCGGAGACCAAATTTAGCCTATATTCGTATATTATAAATGTCATTGATGATGGTCTATTTCATACATGTCCTTCTGTATTACCTCCCTCACATATCTCATTATGTACCCCACGCGTTTTTCTGTTGGCAGTCTCCCGAGTCACACGAGTTACCTTATTAACAGCCAGCTTTCAAATCATGGTCTTCCATATTGGTAGCCTGAATTTCTTGCTGTAAAGAGTCCCAAATATGCAAAAATAAGGCACCGTTGAGATAAAAGGGGATAAAAATTACGGCGCTCATGAATTTATCAGCGAAAGTTCTCGACTCCTTTTCCGAATATCATAACACGTTAGTTATACTGTTTCAAACAAGGTAAAATATTTCATTTATCTTCATTAAGAAGAAAATGAAATCAAAATGAAAAGTAATTTACGAATGGCTAGGAAGACGATTGAAGGAAAAGAGGACGAAATCAATGAAAGAAATTAGAATGTGAAGCTATAGAAGTTATATCGCTGTTGACATTAACATAGTCTGTAAGGCATTAACCCGGGAATGAAGTTAATAAGCATTATAAGAGGTTGCATATGATCAGAAAATTATAATTTTTAACTTTATGCAAAACACATGAAAAGTATCTATATAGAGTGGACGAATTCGGAAACATAAAGAAAGGGGATAAATTTATCGTCGACTTCATTCTCCGCGTTTAATATTAAAGAGTAACAAAACCTAGTACATCACTCTATATAGATTGAAAGGTGCTTGAGCAAATGTTAGCGTTTGATTTGCGAACAAATAACCACGTCTACTGCAATAGCGGAACCGGTGACTATTGGAAAGAGAAAATGAATTCATTTCGTGACACTAAACTAAATCCATTTATCGATCAATCAATATTATTAAAATTAACAGATTTCCAATTATTCCTTTGTGAACATACGTCTATCGACATACTTTTTTAATTATTAATTACACATCGACATACAATTTTAATTAAAGGTCAATTCCGTGCACACTTCAGCTACATTCTAGCTGAACCATGATGTGAAAAAAGCTACTGCTACTATACCTTCGATTCAATTTTTTTTCCGATTTTTCACTGATGGAGAAATCAACACTTCAGTTGCCAGAGTTACAACCCCGTTTCCCGATACTCCCGGAAATCACGGCCAAGTGACGTAAATACAAACGCATATTAATGGAATCAAATGCGTAAACGGAAATCCGATATACCGCTAATCCGAACATGCTAATGTATCCGTCCTGTGTGATTATAATGCTAGTGGGACATGAGTTGTGCGATGAAATGCGATCATTCATTCTGCTAAGATTGTCAAGAGACGCCCATAGAATGTTCATGACCCAATTGGATAGCGGAAGCTTCGCCAAAATCCTTTTTTTTCCAAGCCAGAAATACAGGGGTGATTTCGCAAGTCTTTAAACTTCTCGTTTCAATCCTCCTCTTCTCCACCTGGTTGAGGGAACTGCACGAAGCTGACGGGGTCCCCAACCGGAGCCGAAGGAAAGCCCCCCCTCACACACGGCGGCGATCCGCGCGAGACCCAGACGCTCGGGACCATACGACGCTCCGGGAAAGGCTGCAAGGGAATAATATTCCCGCCTCCGGCACATATAACATAATGCGAGCCTACGCGCGGGGCACTTCTTATTCCCCCATGGAAGGGGGCTCCTCGAGGGGTGTGGCGGCGGTGGAGGGGAGGGAAGTGTTCTTCTGGAGGGGTGGGGTAGGAGAGGACCGGCTTAATGGCCGTTCGGGATGGGAGTGGTGGGAATATCGTGGTCGTAGAAAAATTGGGAAAAGGAATGAGGAGGAGGAGGAGGGAGGAAGGAAGGGGATGAATGGAGGGAGGGGAGGTGGAGAAGAATTAGAAGGAGGGGGGAACGGGGAAAGAAGAAGGGGGTGGGAGGGGGGGGGGGAGAGAGAGAATGATGATTCCCGCGAGAAGTTGGTAGACTGGGAGGGGGCACAAGACGGAGAGGAGAAAAGTTGTGAGATTGGGAAAAGGAGAAGAGGTCGATAACGGGCCCCAAGGAAAGAGGACCAGGGAAAGAGGAGAGAGGGGGGAAGAGAGGTGGGGAGAGGGGGAGGGAGAAGGTACGCCGCTGCATTTGCGAGACACACGGGCCAGAGTCCCAAGGAACAGCAGCCG
>WURS02074686.1:0-10345 GCA_011762765.2 Rhinocypha anisoptera | reverse complement strand
GACAACGAACCAAAACAATCTCGGCCTCGCACACCGACAGCGTCACAGCGATTTTCCAGTGGTCAAAACATACTCCTAATGAAGCCTTCGCCGCGCCCATAGAATCATTGCGTGGACGTTGCAAAAATGTGTACGGCTGCAGGGAGATTATGTTGAGAAGTAACAGAAGTTTCATTGTTTTAAAATGAATAATTAGTTAGAAAAAAAATCGGAGGCCTTATAACTTGAATGCACTTCGTATGAACCTCTTCACAACAAGATTGGAAAAAGGTCGATTCATGATTTTCTAAACAGGCAATGGCGATTATAAATAAGGAAAATAGAGTAGTTTTCTGGTTTATTAAAAAAATATCTTTCTTTATTACATCCGCAAAACTTTAAGTTCATGCGACATTTGTTTTGGTTTTTCCTTTGATATCTACATGGAAAGAGAACTTGAAGATTCTGTGTTCTAGGATCACAATAGAAGTTAACGTTAGAGAGACATTATAAACACTAGTTTACATATGAATAAATTTATCTGTGTGAGGTGTGTTTTTTTAATCATCGGTAGTATAAGAGTCTAAACCAGGGATCGCCAAAGTGGTCGATAACGACCCCAAGGGGTCGATAAGAGTTCCCCAGGGGTCGATTAATACACCAGGGTCCAAAGGGAGTCGATTTATACCAAAGAGGATCAATTAAACTGTCTAGGAATAGATAAAATTTAGGTATAAATAATAATAAAAATGTATGTTAACATATTTTTAAGGTATTCAGTAGTGGCCCAAAAATGACAGTAAGAGGTTTTTTTATCCAATATAATTTGTTATATTTTCAAAAGATGATTGTCACGTACGGTTTAAGAACTATAGGTAAATTTCCATCCATTTATAATTTTGCCATTATTTTTTTAAGATTATAACCGCAGTGGAAAATATCTCCTTTTTCTGTTAATGTTCATTGGGTGGATGTTAAAAGACATGTGAACTATAAATTCTTTCATTGGGTTGTTATGCAGGTCTCCTCATTGCTTAACATCAGAAATGCAAAATATTATTTAATGATTTGTTAAATAGTTAATCTGGCGGGTCGATAATAAGGCTACGAAGTTGTCGACGGGATAAAAAGCTTGGGGACCCCTGGTCTAAACGATCACAGCAACAGAATTATTTCCAATGAAACGTATACGTTCCATCGAAAAGAAAGATGTTCCACGTCAGCGCACGCAAGCTACCACGCAAAACGATGCATAAAAGCGCTTACTTGAATAGTCCTGGGTAAAATTAGCACATCCGGAATGAAATTAAGTACAAGCTAATAAAATCACGAGGCTCTGCCTCCCTCTGCCCTAGACCACGTTAAAGTGGGTGAGGGGGAGAGATTGAGGAGATATCCTTATCATCTTCTAAATTATACATAAACCCTCTGCAATGCATATTTCACTTTCAGCCAACGGACATCCTTAAGTCCTAAGGATGTCCGTCGGGGATGCGGGAAAAATTTCGATCACTTGCCACATATTTATGGTGGTATAATAATCACATTGGAAGAAGGGTAGACGAACACTAATAGTAGATCGGAAACAGAAAAAAATATTAGTAAAAATTAAAATGCTCTAAAGTTTACCTCGTCATCAGTAGCTATCAGACCAAATACTTTTCCACATGGTTATATAATGCCCCTGGTTAACCGTGACGTACATTTCTCAGTGCCGGTTTCATGTATTCTCAGTTTTCACTCAAGCTGGAAACTTCCATCAATGTCTTCACACATCCCCTAAGTCTAAGAAGAGCCGCAACAACTTTTTCCCTTCATCTCCACAGCATATTTTCGGTGGCATTCGTCGATGGTATTCTTTCTACGCCCGATTAGGCCATTGCTTTAAAAGATAACTTCCATGAAAAGTCTAAATCTTCGCTATCAAAACCCCTAAGTACCTACGCGTTTGATTTTAGGGTTTGACTCTCGGCTGGGGTTATATGGATGCCGAAAGAGAACTGAAAACTGTGCACAAATGCTTAAAAACAGCCGACACACAATTAAACCGGCACGGCTTTATTAAACTACGTATATTCAATTCTGAAAGAATTTACAGAGTTACTCCTGAAACTGTCGCGGATATATTCAATTCATTAAAAAGCGTTTTAAGTACGTGAAAGCTAAGGTTAGTCGAGTATCATAAAGGGCAACGGGTATGTTTAAAAGACAATTCTTTATTTATATAGGGCAGGAGTGGCGAATCTTTTATCGATTGAGTGCCAAAGTTTATGAAAGTATACTCGCGAGCCAAACCATCGAGTGAGATAGAGGTATCGATCTTTTTATGTCTATAACCTTTTTAAGTCTATAAGAGGCATAGGATGTTTTACAACAAAAAACAATTTTTTAAATGGCATTCACAATTATTTGTTTTGAAGTTTAAATATTTTATTACAGTGCATAACAAAGGTAATATCTTTCTGGTCTCTCATCTGGAGGAAATATATTTCCCGAAAGCACTTGTTTCCCCATGACAGACTTCGCAAAAATTCCACCGTCCCCTTCTTTTCCATATGACCCAACATCTATTGCTATAGATTTACATTTGGCATCAACCAAAGCGAGTAATACGACAGAAAAGTACTCCTTAAAATAAAAAAAACGTATTCGGCGCTCTAGTTTGTCTTCCCACCTGCAACTTATATCAATTTTAGTCGTTATTTGGACCATGTAATCTAATAATCACCGTGAAATTGACCTTAGCCCCCTCCCAGCTCCGCATGCCATAGGTTAGCCACCCCCGATATAGGCACTTACGCTTTAGCTTCCAAAATAATAATATTGATTACATTATTTACTTCGACGAAAACATACGTTTTACATCTCAATGATAACAAATGCGATCCTACGGCGGACCTACGCGATAGTTCTATGGGTAGCAGATGGAAAAGCTTATGGGGCGATCACAAATTCATCGCTTTAGGAAGTGGGACCTATAGCTCCAAGAAGGGTCGAAATTTGATGCGTCTGAGCCTGTACCGGCGGGCCAAAACGCAGGGAACAGAAGGCATTGAAGGAGAGCGAGGGACCGAAAGGAACAAGCGACCAATCAGACCTCGTCGAAGCGTGTGCCGTCTCCGAAACCAGGGCGAGAAAGGCGGGAATTTGCCCGAGACAGACGTCTTCGTTTCCGACCATGATTCGTAACTTTTGTGGCAGGTGTGACATTTACATGTGTCAAGTCAGACACATATCATATTTTCAATTCGAAGTCACACACACACGAGGAATGTGTGGCGGGGAATTTGTGGGCTTATGGCCATTCCAATTGCCCCCATCCGATGAGTGAGAAATGGTTCCCCGTAATATCATTACCCTCCCTTTTTCCAAAACAAAATCTTCCTCACTACTTGGCCACTATACTAAAAACCCTTGCCCCCGCTCATATAACTAACTTAGCATCAAATGAAGGTGCACTAGCATAAATATTCCACTCATAAAACTTCCCGAGTCCAAAAAATGTTCCAAATGGTTACGGAACTCTTGTCGACATTTACCACACAGTGTTGTGATGATTAATAAGGCGGTTGAGCACAGACCAACCGTCTTGTTTCCTTTAAATGATAACGAATTGGAAAAACCAAGTACTCCGAAGAGCCTTGAAATGTAACCGTAGTATGACGGTGCGTGTACTCACAGAGGGAAAGAGATAAGAGGGAAAGTGACATTATAGACAATGAGATATGGCATGAGTTAGCGAAAACCTAATTGGAAAGGACCCTAGGAGTGAAGAATCCTAGATGTGGGCCAAGGGTGGCGTACTGAGACAGATTATTGAAGAATGGTAGCGTTAGGAACTACAGGGGTGTGAAGAGGTCGAAAAGTGGCTGCTTAGTAGGTTTTTTGGAGAGCTGCTGCAAGCCAACCTTCGGATTGCTGTGATGATGATGATGATATTGTATTGGCATGCATGTATAATTTATACGAATAATAACATTTAATGAACTGTTGTGGTAGCCTAGTGAAAGGTGTTTGGCTACTGAACGGGTTACTCGGGTTCCAATCTCGGTAACGACTCTGGCCGCCACCAAGTCAACCCAAACTGGGTGATGTTCCGGGTACTACATATAATTGGCAAACCGCAGGTGTCACAATAAAAGGAACTGTCCTCTCTACCCTGATGAGTCACTTTTCACTCGCCGTTGGGCTTAGTAATAGGCCCGGGACCTACCCTCGCCAATGAAACCGACCTTCGGGTTGGATACTGTGGTTATAACTTGAATTGTAGGAAATATGGAAACATACAAAACGATGAACACAAAATGTGGTGAGGAAGATGTAAGAGTGCCTGCCCCGAATAGAAATAAACTCCTAATCGGGGAATTGGTGTACTAGGTGATGGTTTCATTCCCAGTTTAGGAGTCTTTTTTTTTCTATTTAGAACCTGTATTTTTATCAGCTTTCTCACCACATTTCGAGTTCGTCACTTTTGTGTTCCTGTCTCTTTCCTTGTTTTTTTATAATCTACTACATGTTTTAACAGGTTGAGGTTACTCTTAATGCATATATTTAGGTAAATGTGTGCATATGCGTTTACAAAAAAATTGTTACATGCCTACCTGAAAAATGTTTAGGTGCGAAATATATCTAAGATAACATGTCATGACTGGGTCTAAGTAAAGCTCGTGGGGGCTCGAACGCCAGTGTCCCAGGTAATGGGGACTGGACGTCATGGGATTTCGGTGGGAATGAGTGCCGACCTCTGAGATAAACTCGTACGTTTGCCATGTTAAAGTGGAACGGTTGCCGTGACCCCCGGAGATCTGACGAACAGGAAGGACATTAGACGTGGCGGCGCAATTAAAGTTTCCAACTTCGTAGAATCGATGTGGTCACAAGTTTTCCTTGGAACACCGCAGACACCACGCGCGCGGAAATTCCAGATAATTTGGGCGACAAAGCAAGCGGGCACAAGTACCATGTCTGCGAGTAAGAACCAACATATCACCGGGCGCCGTCCTTAGAACAAGATGCTCCCACGCTCGTTAAGACCTTCGATAATTTTTGTGGTCAGTAATAATTGCGAACATGGCAGGGTTGATTCTGAGGTGTTTGCAGTTAACACCAGAGGCGATGGATATAAATGCATTTACATATTTTTAAACAAGTCTTCATTTAACAAAGAAGGAACTTCATCATTCAATGAGCACCACGATCATATGTCATTCCCATTGCCCTGAAAGAATTTGCAATAAATAATGCAAGCAGAACAAATAACAACAACGGAGCATTACGGTTGTTAATAATAAAAAATGGATATTTTTTATTCTAAATCAGCATCCGTGGAATGTACCACTTGAATCTGTTTTGGGCTTTATGAGCTTCTTTCCGAAATATTTTAGGTGCTTTTAATATATTTACGTAATTAAACAGAGTTCGTGGTAGTCCAGTGGGTAGAGCACTTGCCTACTGAACGGGAAACCCGGGTTCAAGATCCAGTGACGTCTCTGGACACCTCCAGCTATAGTTGGTCATTACATTAGGAAATTTTTCCGTTACATCTCCTGGCAATTAGCGGTCATCTTGAATAAACTCTCTCTCAGTAAACTCGCTTTCATATATAGTCTTAGATTATATATATTTTTAGATAGCATTTGTTTACATATAAGAGAGAGATTATTACATATTATTATTATATTTTATATAAGAGACAAATGAATAACGAAAAGACGTATTGTGGCATTGTTTACATCATGTGTTCCACACAATACAAAATGTAAAATGACTTTTTTGATGGAGTCATCAGCGATACACGGTCATGGACGAATAAAGCATAGTAATTAACGAAATGACATGCATTTGTATAGCGTGGTGACGTTCATTCGGCACAATGATGCATGTCTTACAATATGATGGAATAGAATTACGAAAGCTATAGACAAATTTGTTTATTATCGAATATCACATTTGGAAGTATTTATATTACAGCTGAAGCTAATTGATAGTAGTAAGATACCATTGACATGCAATAATAATGATTGTTCATTATATTAAACTCGTGAAATCGTTCCCGTTACAATTTTGATATAGCAAACATCTTATAGTAACGGTTTCTGTACACGTACAGTAAGTACTGCGATATGACGCTGATATAATTCTCTTTGGACGTGTAGTATTCAACTAAACTGCTCGTAACAGGAAAGAAAAAAATATGCGACACATGGCAAGGAAGTTACCAATAAGATAAGAGATTGCAGTTGTTATCGTGATTGCCTGTCAGAAACGTCTATCAAATAATTAAATGGAATTGCTGAGCCTTCTTGAGTTCATTTTTCTCCATTTCGTAGAAATAGTTGCGTCGGTGAGTTCTGCCTATGGCGAGATTATTTAAATACAAACTTTTTTTGGATCTAGCATGTTACTTTTCCGTACTTATTTGAAGCCAAGTTGCTTCGTGATCTCTGATGTGACGCAATTTATGCCACGTAGGCGACATAAGTTACACCTCAGGCCGGCACCACTTTAATTGATAACCTAGAAAAGTACAAATGCAGTTGTGCTTAATTGCCTTGGGTTATTCAATTCCAAAGATTGATTACTATAGAACACTAAATTGCTGGCTAATTTGGAAAGCATAAACAATATTTCAATTGCCTTCACAGATGTGATATGTTGGATGGTATACAAAGACTTTTCACCTTACAATACATAGAGGTGTAAATTACGAGTAAGTTAGGTTATGGCTTACTGTATTGTATTTTGATTAAATCTCAAACTTTCTCATTGAGAATATATTACTATTAATTTATAGAATTTTATCAATGACTTTCTCACTGCTAAAAATCATGTCGGAACATTTCCGAAATTGCTTTAACGAAATGACAGATTTTCGTGCTTGAAAAACGGTTTCACCGAATTATTTAATATTAATTATTTCGAGCAGTCCACCAAAATGCATTGGTGTATCGCTAAAATTAACTACTGCGTTCCCTTTAGTTTCGCCGTAAAATCATTTCTGCTTTTCGATGACGGCTGATAAGAAGGCAGAGAATTGTCATGATCACGTTTCGTAAATCATACCGTACGCAAGGTTGGTTATCTATCTAAGTTATTTTTAAAAGCGTCTGCTTCTACTTTTATGGTGCATCTTCTTTCCCATCCTCATATTGGCATCGTCGTATCGCCGAACGTTATTAGTGAAGTATCACCATGATATCAAAAATGCATGTCGTGGCGCTATGCGAAAGTGATTTATGCATTCGTGACAGTGTGTCACTGATGACTACAAGTCATTTATTGCATGTTAAGAACATAAAGTGCAATGTAAACGTAACCGCCACTTTTGCTTTTCTGTCTCACACCGGGAAGTTTCGGCTACAAGTCATGCAAGACGATCGCTGATGGGCTGGAGCTCGGAACCGTTAGATTGCCTATTATCCTGGTCACACCATACACTTAAGCTGGATGATTCCATGGTCACCAGACCTTCCGGGGAAACCGATGGAAGCCCAGGGAAAGGAACGAGCTCCCCCTTAAGTTTCTATCCTGTAATTTTGAACCTTGTGGGCCCAATTGTTCTATTTTAACACGGCTAAAACAATTGATTACAGATTTTCCGTTTCATTAATGTTATGGCATTTTTACCGTTTCTACTCCGATGATAAACTTCCTTAGGATGAAACGCCGACGTTTCCAGCGGTCCCTTGCTCCAATTCTGAGAACGGAGAAGCTGAAAATGCCCACACCACAAATATTAATGGTTTGTAAAAAGTACATTTTTTAAGGGCAAAAATTTATACTTTCGTTTGAAAATGATACGTTGGTCGCGTTCAGCAGACTGATCGCTGATTTTTTTCCGGTGGAAAAAATGGCGACTGATCAGTTCAGCAGACTCGACAGTTGCGGAACAGTTGAGATATTTTCTGGCACCTCAGCGGTGAGTCAACATACCACTGATCAGACGACATTTTTTCCACCGGAAAAATTCAGCGATCAGTGATCAGTCTGCTGAACGCGACCATAGGTAATGCTAAACTTTCACACCGGGTTTTGCGTTCTTCCTTATTACGTTACGCGATTACATATTTTTTATTACAATGATCCAAAAGATGGAAGTTGCTTACGGGAAATATTTGACGAAGACTGATTCAACATTTGTGTTTTTGCTCAACAAAATGACCACTTCGGTTCCTTCCGCAATGGACATGTAAATTAGGCATAGGCACTTTGAACATCTCTTCTAAATAAACTTATCAAGGCACCGTGAACTTTGTTGGAAGCAAGGACGAGAAGATAGGGAGAAACCGCGGCGATGCCGTCAAAGAGGCTCCCGGATTCATGATGCTTCAAGAGGAAAAACTAATCACATCCGTGACCATAATTTCTTCCTTCTCTAGGAACATCGCACAATTGTTTGAATACGAACATCGCATAGCTCCAAACAAAGTAAACCGTTGTAAACAAGTCGTGAGGAGAGTGTAGTATACCAAAGGATGACCTTTAAAATTATGACTCGTATTCATACTTTCGACGGAAGGGAACGTCAAAGGTCCATTTAGTAAAAAGCATCGCCGAGCAAAACGAATCACCAAGTATGCCCATCTACGCACGACTGCATACAGCAACTGCCGAGCTTTGACTTTCACAGAGGCCGCAAACCGGAAAATTACCCATGTTTGTGAAGCTCCATATGTAAAAGGTCGAGGGGATCTTTGATTAAAACCGCGTCCGAAACATGGCGCCTCGGACTCACGTGAAATGGCTTCGATAGAGGAACCTCCCGCTCTACGCTAGATCCCAAAATGAAGATCGATACTACATGCCCTCGAGTCGAGGAACTGCGATTCAAGGTGGTGCCGCGCCCTCCCCGGGGTCACGCCAAAGACGAGAGACAAATCCCTGAGACCGTGAAACCACAGCCTGCGACATAAAAGGCTCAGCCAACACACCAAGCACGGAACCGGGAAGTTCACGCCGGCACGCCCACACTCCCGGACATTGATAACAACCAATTTAAAAAAGTTACATCCGAGCTACAAGGAAGACCTCAGTTGCCCGTGCCTTCGAGTACGTACACAGGGAAACACACACGGGCACATGGTGGGATACCCGGTACCCATTTGTGAAACGCTCGGTTGGGAATTTTAAGAGACGACAAAGTGGATGAAATATGCTCTTCCTCCTTGAACACCCGACTGAATATGCTTCGAACAATTGAATCCCAACGCAACAAACAAACATTTAATATTTAAAGATAATAAGTTTCCGAAAGGCTAAGCTGAGGGTCGAAGGACTAATTCGGAACACGGGGTGGGAGGAGCCTGAGAGATCCAAGACACACACTGACTCCGGATAAAATTAACTAACCCAAAGCCAATTTGACTTTTACTAAGGAAATAAACCCACATTACTACTTTCGCAGGAAATACAACAAAGACAAAATCGGATGAACACGTAAATAGACGCGTTAGTAGTACACGTCGGCTTATTCCTTGGCAAAATCCACGGCCACGACAGGAATCGACAGCAGACAGGTTCGCCTCCGCCTGGGAAGGTCCAATGGAAGTTCCAGTTCGTTGGGACAATTCCCGACGATCGAGAAAATTTCTTCCCGGAGAGGATTTTCCTCGGCTTCCTCGAGCCAAACTGGCGCGTTCGACGTGTCGGCGGGACAATTCGAAGACTCAGCGCTCAAGAATCACAAGCTAAGGAAAATTCTTCCTAGTTGCGCGACCACTGGCCTTGCAGAGAACTATTGAAGTGTTTACCACTGCAAACTGACAATTTCTATTGTCCTCAAGTTTGGTGACATTGGAACTATGTCATATCGAGCAAGGTGACCGTAGAAGGAAATTCAATCGACCACGCGACGCTGCGTCCAATGACGTCATCAGGATGTTTCCCTACCTCCACGCAAGTTGCTATCATAATGCCTCGTATTCCCACAGTACATATCGACTTCCTCATGATACACCTGGTAAGTTTAATTCTCTTTTCTCTTGGGTTACGCATTTTAAATGGAATTAAGGCCAGAAGGTCAGGACAATGAATGGACAGCCGAAAAAGGGTTTTGCGTAAGGAAGTAATTTTAAGGGTACACCAGAAACCCATCTTTTGCTTGACTAGTTATTATAACCCGTACGACTAGTACGGATATTGGAAATAAGATCGTTGATGATACAAGGAACAGAAAATTTCAAATTCTTGCGTCTGGCACAAAACGAAAAATATTATGCGGCGAGGTCTCAGGCCGCTTTCTTCTGATACTGAACCGGACGGGGGACGATGCTGATTACGTCACTACTAACTTTCATCTACATCTACATCTACATAATACCCTGCAAGCCGCCACAAGGGCGTGTGGCAGGGGGTGAGCCACCACCAT